>APFE031233141.1:3946-156434 GCA_000404065.3 Pinus taeda | reverse complement strand
GACAACAAGGGGGATACCCACCCGGTCCGGACCTTGGTTAGCAGCTCCTTATCCGTTTGGTATAGCGGGTCCGACTGGGGATAACGAGACCAGTTTCCCGATATTGGGTGTGTGTGTGTGTGTATAGAGTTGAACTGTGCCGATCTGAGAGTATTTTAAAGCTAATCTAAATCGGATTCTTTAACTTTACTCTATGCTATTGTATGTAATGAGAAACAACAAATCAAATCTATTCTAACCCGGGATTATATGTCTTCCATTATGCGATCTAAAAAGATTTCGAATAATAATTGGTAATAAAGATCATTCAGCTATCATAAGAAAAGAAACCATTTGAGATAAACTACTTTGTGTAAGAAGTTAAGCAAAACAGTTGTGAACAACATATCGCATAATAAGCCATTCATATGTCACACATGAACCATATGACTCCACCGTACAAAAATGCCAAATGATAACCCATATGTTCAGGCAATAACACATGAACAACTGAAACTGTAAATTACTTAAAGAGTATAAGCAGACATTGTCAAGAGATAAAAGTACCATTAATGACTAGTTCTACCCATAAGCCTCAAGCAAAACAATATATTTCTACTTATTCTAAAATCTACCAAGAGTACAGAAGTGAAACATCAGTAGCAGATATCAAAATGCAAGTAAAGATAAATTTCGATCCATCCATTCATCAAAACCTCCTCTGAGGGTGCAGAAGTGCATGTTTTGAGGATAAGTTTTTGACAAATCTCCGGACCCTTCTCTAAATGCATGAGAAGGGTTAAAATACTACTTCCTAAATCTAATAATAGTGTTTTTACAAAATTGTAGGATACGGCTCTCAAACGACCGCCTTTTTCTAATCTAAACAAAAAGAAACAACAAACTACTAAAAATAAGTTATTTCTGGATCTGGTCTTTGAAATTGCAAGTGTTCAGCATGGATCTGAGAAGAGTCGGTTGGCCGACTTCTATGCTGAGCTGGGTTGCGAAAACGAAATCTTTGAGAGCTGGCACCACTTTCTCTGCTGAGTTAGTGATGCATTTCACAGTCATCCATTGACTGTGTGGCTTAACTAAGTATGCCCAATAGCACTCCCAATTCAACCTGTTCAAAGCTTGTATTGCCTTACCCTTTTCCTGTGCTTTCTCTTTCCATTCTGCGTCTATTTGTGACTTGTTTGGTAGGTATCCTGGGGCGGTTTCTGTGATTAAGTTTGCTCAGTGTAAATTTTCATTTACACAGTCTATAAGGATACTAGCCTGTGTCACCGCTGCCTCTGCTGCCTGTTCTGCCTGCTTGATTTGGTCGTCCCATTTTTTGAAGAGCAATTCTTTATGGTTTTCATTTATTCTAGGTGCATTTGCTCTTTTCGCTTCATCTCCATTCTGCCAAGCTATATACTCTGTCACTTGTCTGTCGGCCTGGTCGTAGTCACTTCGCAGATCTATCACTTGATTGGTGAGTTTGTCGCTCAGCTCGCAATAGTGACTCCACTGCGATAATTTTCGTCCCAACTCTTCCTGTTGCTGTAGAAGTTGCTCATTTAAACTAGTAGATTTTGAAACGAATTTAGAAAGCTTGGGCTCATCTTTATGTATTTCTTGTAAAGCATGCAACCGCTTTCCTTTTTCGTCCAGGCTTTTCTGATAGCTTATCTGCATCTGCTGAAAATCTTCTTGTAGTTTCTTGAGTTGTTTGGACGCTTCATTGCTGGCATTGGCTTGTTGCAGTTGTTTTTGCAGTAGCTGTATATGGTTTTCTTGCTCCTTTAATAGTTGCTGCACTTCAGACGCCTTGTCGATAGTCGCAGAAGCGTATGCTCCTGCAATTTGAGACAATTTTGTGAGATTCTCCGTGGGGTTGCTGTTAGCGTCTTTCCACAAGACGTCTAAATGTTCGGCATTCTGTGACAGCGTGTTCTCCAGCTTTCTCTTTTTTCTTTGTCTTCTCACCACTGCTTTATGTTGAGGACTATAGAACACGTCCAGTGGGGGAATTTCTTCTACGCTAAGTAGGAGTTCGGGAGACGGAGCGATATGACCGTGTTCTGCTTCTGAGATGCTACCGACCACGGTTGAAACCATTTCCTGTGTTAATTGCACATTGCTAATAGGCGTTCTTGGGACTTGCCCTTCCGGGCTGATTAGCTCGGTTAAGTTTTCCCACTCCCTATCGAGCTGTGTCATGATGAGCGATGATGTAGTGACGGGAGGAGGGACATTTCTTGATGAGGAAGCGATAATTTGTGGTTGCGACATGGCACTTGACTGGGTAGTATCTCCGGCTGCTTCTCCTACTTTCCCTTGGTCGCTCGCAGACTTCTTAGAGCGTTCGGGTGTTCCTTGAATAGCGTCAGATCTAGATTTGGAAGAACTGGAGTTTCCGCTGAGGCTGGCACTTGGAGTAGGCTCTCTGGCGAGCGGCTGAAGCTTTTCTAGAGGGATGCCAGTTAGTATTCTTTCTTTGAATGACAAAAATCTTTCGAGGTCGTCTGGGGACAACCTTGACTTAGCTTCTCGCAAAACTTCGTGGAATGAACTTTTATTTTGAAACAAGTCATCAAATAAATCTTTCTTTCCGGTGAACACTTTTATTCTGACACTTATAGTGAAATCATGGGCGACGTTATTTAGGTCAAAAGGTCGAGCGGGGAATTTAAACAATTGTAGGGATGTCACATTCCCTACTTCGGCAAAAGCACGTCCCACATCAAATAATGAGAAGGCCCCACAAGCTACAGGAAACTGAGGCCATATGGCCTTCTTCTTGTCTTTTAACTCTTTGGTTAGGCTGCCTTCAGAGCAAGTCTGATAGGAAATTTCTCTCTCCAAAAGCTTGTCGAGGACATACAGGGGTAGGACATGTCGAGGTACAGTGCTCCAAAACACTCTGATATAAGTGAACCATTCTTCCCCGAACCATCTTGCGACAGGGATGATGTCCATTTGCGCTTCGGGTGAGCACCTCCGGGGATCTTCACCATATATCATCCTATATAGGGGTAAAATGAGCCCATGACAAATTTGATAAAGGTGAGGGGCGAACTATGAATCCCATAGTACTTTGTGGTAAACATGAATAGGCGACGGGTCTTGGGTAGTCCATTCCCAACCCATAGTTGGAAACTTAGATACATAGCAAATAGAATCCATAATGTAAGCAGATAGATAAAACGGAGGGTAGACCCTTTGTGAAGAGGATCTCATAGTACGATAATTCATGACAGCAGTAAACAAATTATCAGAACATATTTTGGCCCAATCCACGAGATCGACATTTGTGGCAGCTTCTATGAGTGGTAGCCATTCAGCTAAAAATTTATTTGTGTCTAGCATCCCAAACAGCTTGCAGAGCATGGATGCAACAAAACAATATGGGGAGGTGAGAGAACTTGTGCTATACTTACCATTTTTATCCTTTTTCAGCGGCTCCTCTCTCCTGGTCCATTCTTTAGTGGTTTCTGCTAGATTTGGGTTCTCTGCTGCAAATTTCTAGACAAATTGCGTGTTATAGGTCATTTGAGGCTCCGGAAGATGGTACATAAGCTTTAGTTCTTGCGCGGCGAATGATCCTATGAGCCCATGCCCTGGAGCCTTGAATTGTCTGCCTTGTAACTCTGCATTGTTGAGTATCCATTTGATCATATCTGTATACGGCAATATCTTGGGTCTAGCTTCTATTCGATGGAGAAATGAAGAAGCCAGATCTTCTAAGGATGCCTCGGAAGAGTTTGGCGATCCCGCGGAGCTATCAGCCTTCATTACTCTGGGGTTTTCCTCCTCTAGCAGCCTATACATGCCTTCCCAGGTTGAAATTCTTGCGTCTCTGTTGCATGCAGTGTCTGTATATAAGGGTGCCATTTCTTTTGCCTTTTCCTTTGCCTCAGAACCTTGGGCATTAGTCTTCTTTCCCATTTGCTTCTGCGTTCGGCTTTTGAATGCTCTTATCTCCCAGTTCCTGCAGATTACAAGCGAGGCGGAAATGACTGATTGAGAAAGATGATGGGAGGGTTTTAAATGCAGACGATATACTAAATATGCCACCTTACGTGAAAACAATTCTTCAGCAAAGCACGCGTCCTTATTTCATTAAATAACTGACAACTAACCTACTTACTATCATAAAAGCGCATGATTTGAAGTCAGGTTATGGTAAGTGGTCTATCTTTGAACGACGTGCCTGAAAGATTTGCAGTTTAAATGATTTATGATTTTCTTTATGCTCTATCGAAGATCGTGCCATCACAAGGCGCGCTTATCGCAAATCACTGGATCGCAGAATGTGTCATCGCGGCGATCACAATGTCGTAGGTCACAACATCGCGGGTTGCAGGAGTTTGATGTTTGTTAAGTGTTGCCATTTCATTTCTGCAATGTGCGGTCATTGCAATCGGCGTTATCGCAGATCGGGAGATTTTGAGGTTTTTCCGTATGGACACTACTTATTGCGACGCGACGTTATGCTTAACGTTTAGGGGGCCTTGCGCATTAATGCAATTTCTTAAAGACCTTTTCCCCATCGTAGACTTAGGTGGAAATATTTGGAAGACTGCTTTTAAGCCTGCGATGGTATTTTTTATTTTGAAGAAGAGAAATTTGATTTTTTCTCAAAATTATACTAGGGGTCCCCTATTCATTTCGTATTTTGGGTAGATAGCTAAATGAAAAAGGGGGGGTTGTTGCTGGCCACAACAGGAGGTGAGGATGGTGAGATGGGTTGCGGTGTAGGTGGAGGTGGTAAGCACAAAATTCACTGCCTTATCACACTGATTGTGCTTCTTGTTGAAACTTTCACAAGCTCTTCCTCGCTTTCCCACGAGGGGAAACTACGAGACTAGTTTCTAATTCTTCACTACTTCCACTTCTATAGATCTTCCCACTTTGCGTAATCCCAAACATTAATTTATTCGCATAACCCACTTTTCACACAATAGTATCTTAATCCAAGTGTCCAAATATTTAATATACTTACCTCATCATCCCTTGAGGAAACTTCGCTCTGCCTCACTGTAGTTGATGGTCGTATCTACCAGGAACTCTGTGATAAATCCTCCTATAATTCAGTCAAGCCAATGGTCCATAACTCATGTGATCTTATCTCTTGACGATTCTGGTCTGAGCACTAATTTCAGAGTCCACACAATTGGTTTGTTGAGCCTACAGCTTCCCTGACTGTCCGCTAGCTTCGCGATCCACTCATACAAATAAGAAGGAAAGGATGCAAATAAAATTTTGTGGATTTTAGTATACAAGTAGCGCTCCAACCACTGTTCCTTAGGTACTGACATATTTCTATTTTCCTGCACCGTGAACTCGTGAATATTCTTGTCCAACCACCCTTCAATTTCTTTCTTTGTTGGATTCTTATGGCACAACATCAGACATCCATTATGGAGATCCCGGTCCCAACAAGGGAACCATTTGTTGGCTTGTATGGGCATGACCTAGGTTCATAGGTGATTTAGCCAAACAAATCCTGGTACTACTGGTCCTTTTGACAATATTCCATGGAGTGCGGATTGAGGTCTCACGCAAAGTAGTATGGGCGGGTGCTAGAACCAAGTTTCTACAGCCTAGAGATGTCTGATGGTTTGTTGGTGGTCTGCGGTTTGACCGTGTGTGCATGTCGCTATGCACACCTATCAGTACCTCGCAACCTACAATGCTTCCTTCATGCAGCTCTATTTGAGGCACGATCTGTATTATTACCCAAGTTCTTAACCCGATATTATCTGATTACTTAACTTATTTGTATGATCCCAATTATACTTAACAATGTTCAATAGTCATATAAGTGCGCATAATAAACAACATAGCATAGATTCATATAAAATAATGAAAAACCAGATACACGGTATTTAGAATTAAACTTCTCTTTATTACTCTTCTTCTTGGGTTACAGAATCAACATCACCCTACGCACTCAGCTGCAAGGATATGTGCACTCAGCTGCAGACTCTACTAGGCCTCTGCACACTCAGCTGCAGAGCCTCTTCCTACTACTACGACCCAATACACTTAGACTTCTTCTCTATCTGCTATTAGATCATTACATGAATCCATCTCTTTTCTCTCCAATTAGCTATCTTTACAACTTAGAGTGTTTCTCTATTTATACAGTCCCATGGTTGGTGGACCATGGGTAGGCTGACATGACATTACATTACATTACAACACTTAGGGCGGACAACCCTATGACTCAATATACATTTCGTGCTCCGCGCCCGCAATTTGCGAAGTTTTACAAAATATTTGACCAAAACTTGTGCTTTGAGCCCCAAAACATGTTGTGGGGGGATTCCATGCCCAATAGTTCATCTATTTTCCTTTAGAAAACTAGGACATCCTATAGTAAACTAGGACATTCTGCAATAACTATAGGAAATTGTTCTACAACCTGTTTAAATCCATATCTCCTAAATGGTATATTGTATTGGCCTAAAATTTTCTAAGCATGTTGTCATCATCCTTATGCACCTCCCCACAAAATAAAATTGGCCAATTGATGCGTGAGTCTTGAGAAAAATTAAAAATTGTTGTAGGTGATGGAGGTCAATTTCTTCAAAACTGTGCACTATAATTTTTTGAAATTTCTTGGGCATGTTACTTGTTACACAGTAATTTTTCACTGCCTTCACCCCAGTCCTTCTACTGTGTCATGTATCCAAGTAAAACATGCTCATAATAAACAAATGCTCTCTTATGTTGCAAATTGATCCACTTTTCCTAAGTTTCTGCCTCATCGCGAGAATGGACTTAATATACGCGACGGACAGTGGTCATAAACAATCCAGCCACGCTTCCATTACGGAAGTACATCTGTTTCCCGCAACGGTTGGATTTCATGCTTCGGCGTGAGGCTATCTACTATCTTTACCGACGATTTGACTGGCTACATTAACTACTAGCGATGTGAGTGCTAAGGTTTAGTTATAAACTCACGATTATCCAGATTGGGCGAATTCATTCCAACAGACGTCATTCTGGCTATCTCCAGACCTGGTTGTTGGCATAGTTTGTGTCGCCTTTCCTCCTCTGGTATGGCAGTTCTGTCATTTGTGCTACCTTCCTTGGGGATGAACTCTCTCTTCCACATTTTATGGAGACTCCTCCTATTTAAGCACTCACCTTTGATATGATCTGCTGGTTCGTAATTACTTGGATTGAGCAGTGCTGTTAGTGCTTTTGAGTTTGATAGATAGCTGGTGTGGGTGTGACAAGTGTGAGATTGTTGATAGGTTGTGGAAGGTTTTGAAGTGCCCTTAACTTTTTGTTAAAACTTATGAGTGAGAGAAAGACATTGTATGTTGGGAGATCCATCTTCAAAGAGTGAATGCTTGAGAAACACACTGGTTGGACCCTCTAGGAAGGCTTGTGAGATCAAGACTTGGTTGTAAGCTTGCTCTTATTTCATTATTAATACAATCAATGATGTTTTCCTATGTCTTGTATGTAATTTACTTGATAGCTCATGACTTCTTGACTTTGTGAGTAAATAGATCATTGTTGTTTCTGGTTACGTGCTTTGTTGTATTTCCTTTACATTGTTTCAGGTTGATCACCGATTGAGGAGAAGGAAGCGGAATCTGGAGCAGTGCAACGAAACTTCATCGACCACAGGTTGAGGTAGGCCTCCAACTATGATTGTTTAAGGAAATATATTGTTGATCTGTCCTTGTTGTGACTAGACCCACTCTAGGGCTAGAGGGGTTTCCTCTGTCCACAGAGGGAACACTTTCCTACATCACATTATCATCGTCTATACTCATCTCCCCATGAAACATCTTGGAAAATGGATGCATAGATATCAAGAGAATTTAAAAATGGTTGTAGGTGGTAGATGTTGATTTCTAAAAAACTGTGCACTGGAATTTGTTAAAATTGCTTGGGCATGTTACTATCATCCATATGCATCTCCCCATGAAACATGTTGGAAAATGGATGCATGGTTTTTAAGATATGACAAAAATAATTTTCTGCTCTATGTATTTCTGTTTCCTGTACTAAGTACAAGGTATTCCTATAGTATTTTAGGAAAGCAAGGAAAATGAGTCGTAAAAGCTTGGGAATGATGAGTGGACGGCGGAAATATATGAGAGTGATGGATTGGCATGGTCTTGGTTCTTCTAGAGCATCTAAGCAAAGGAGGAGAAATTCCAAGTTTGACTTCCGTTGACTAGGTTTTTGATCAATTTTTTCTCTGGTGGCTAATTTGTTTTTGTTGCTTGTAGAGGTTGTATAACACCTGTATTCCTGAGAGAGAGATACATGGAGAAAATATATTTTTTCTCCTTTTTTTTTTCTAGGCCTACTAGCCACCTCAATGAGTTTTTCAACTAGTAGGTCTTCCTAGGAACCTCAAAGGAAGTTTTTACCTAGGATCTTTTATTTTTCTCTTTTTTCTCTTTTTCCAAACCCATTGACCACCTCATGGAGGTTTTCAATCAATGAGCCAATCTCAGGTTCCTGAAAGGAGGTTTTCACCTGAGATTTTATTTTTTTCTCTTATTTTTCATTTTTTATTTCTTTTCCTATCTCATTCTACTTGAAAAAAACAAAATCATTTTTAAGTGTAGGAATACTTCCAATGGATCGATGTTCAGATTAAGATGATAGATAAATTGATGTGTAGGCTTGCAATATATGATTTGACATGTACGTGAATTTCAGAGACCAAATTATTTGACTTTGAAAATATCAAGCACAGTTGGAGAAGAGATTGATGCTCCATCTTGTTCATTTTCTGGAACCAAACCTCAATATAACTTTGATGCCCTTGGTTTTCTTGCTTATTTGGATCATTCTTCACGTCTTCTTCTACCATGACCTTCAAATATTCCTCTTTTTATTGATTTTTCTCTTGAATACATGGAGGATTTGATGGTAACCATGAGGAAGCTTTCTCAATCTCTAATTTTGATGTGTGTTCTTCATCAAGTGCAACCTGTGATTCTATGGTATTCTCTTTTAAATCTTTTTTTTTTTCATGTTGTCCTTCAATGGTGTCAAGAGAATCTCTTGCTTGTAATATTCTTCTTGAGTTGAGATGAATACCTTTGAGGTCAATAGGAGATATTTGTAAGTGTTCTACCCCATCATTGTAAGTGGGTTAGCTACTTCATTGTGTGGGTTTAGAAATGGTGGTATATGTAGATGAGTAGGAGCGGATATTTGAGATGGATGTGGTTGGGGTTGTGGTTGTGGTGTAGGTTGATGGTAGGGATAACATCGAGTTGCATAAGTAGGACATTAAGGAAAATATTAAGGATATTGTGGATGACTCCCATAAGTTCCTTGCCAGCCTTGTTGCCAAGATTGGTTTTGGTGTTGAGATGGCCAAGGTTTCCAAGGAAAGTGTGTGTTCCGATTACTTTTATATGGATGTGCATAAGCTTGAAATTGTGAATTAAGTGCTTGCATCACATTAGGTTGAATAGGATTCCATGGTCCTTTTGGAGCTACATAACATAGCTGCATCGACAATGGACTTTCTCCATTGTCCTCTTGGTAAAATTCCTTCAACCTTCGAAATGAGGGGCAATATTTAACATCAAGTGATTCTGCATGGACTAAAAAAATATCAACATCTTCTTTCTTCTCATTTTGTATTCTTAAAATTTCTACTTGTTTACTTAGATTGCTAATAATTTATGTTTTAAAGTTATCAAGAAAATTTCCAAGTTTAGCTTGACTTGCCATTCTTGATGCTGATTGACTTACTCTTTCCCTTCCTCTTGATATTTGTTTGCATGTTTCAAAAATTACTTCAAATGATAATTGATATACATCACCTCTACTCATGAGATCAAGAATATCAATCCACTCATCGATAATTGTTCTAAGTAAGAGGGCTTTTAGTGCGTCAGATCCTAAATGATGTAATTTTCCCCTCTTAACATTGTACATGAACCTATCTATTAAATCCTCAAGGCTCTCTTCTTCCTTTTAATTGGTTCTAAATATTTCTTTTTTAAGATCACGGTCTTTATATTTTTCTAGAAATATCTTTTGCATATCATTCCATGACCTTATTGAATTAGTCCCTAAACTTGTGAACCATTTAAGAGCTCTATCCTTCAATGTTGTTAGAAAAAATCTCAGTTTTTGAGTGTTTAATAAGTAAGCATAAGATCTATAAAGGATTTCAAATTCAAATAGAAAGGTTTACAGATCCTCTAACCTTATACAGTAGAAGTTTCGAATGAAAGATAGAGGGATGTTCTTCACATTCACATTGACATCAATATCTTGAATAGGAAATCCAATAAGATATTCCTCATTGTCATCATCTCCATCCATTTCTTCTATATTCCCTATCACCTCTTCTTATTCTACCTACAAAAAATGAATGGTGATATGGCTCTTACTGCACCACATGATTAAATGGAGGGATTGTTGTTGGAGAAGTATTTTATTTATTTTTTGTTTTTTTTGAATAAGAATGATAATGCAATTGAATTTTTTGTTTTTGAAATGAAAGATGCCTAATGAGTTTTTTTTTCATGCCAACAAAATATATTATCCTTCTTCAATAGCTTCTCCAATGGTTCAGTGATCTACGCATAGGCTTTTATAAACTTCTGATAATATCCATTATGTCCTTAAGTCGTGTGCAACTACTTCACATTCTTCGACAGATCTAGATTGATAATAACAACAATCTTGGTAGGGTCCACCATCATCCCTTTCTTGCATGCAAAATTGCTCAGCGATACCCCATATGGTACGTACAAAATACATTTCTTTAGATTCAATGATATTTGGTACTTCTTCAGCAATCCAAAGACAGTCCAGTCATCGACATAAACTTTCAGAAATTTGTGGATAAATTCTTTAATTTTTTCAATGAGCACCCTAGAGAGCATTGCAGGTGCATTCTTCAACCCAAATGGCATGATTGTATACTGGGAGGATCCCCATTGAGTAGGAAAAGTTTTCTTACTCTGATCTTCCTACGTGGTCTCAATCTTATGGTACCCTGAAAAACCCATCTGTAAGGGAGTAAGCCTCTTGTCCACCTACATTCTCTTGAACTTTTTCAATGCACGACGTAGAGAACGGATCATACACACATGCATCATTTAACTTCCTTAAATCAACACAAATCATTATTTCACCCTTAGTATTTTTCTCCTGTACTACCATCGGGCTCACCCAATCAGATTCTTCCACCAACTCAATTATTCCCGTTGCAACCATCTTTTCAAGTTCCTCCTTTAAATTCTCCTTGTATTTTGGGTTAAGTCTATATGATCATTGTTTCACGAGTTTATCATCTTTGTTCAACGTGATTTTCATTATGCCTAGATCTCCTACAACACCCTTTAATCAAAGAACTTCGTCAGAAATAGTTCTTGGTATTCAGGCAATAATTCAACAACCTTATTGACTGTATCTTCATGCCAATAATCTCTTATGCGCATGAACTTTTGTGCCACCTCTATTCCTATATTGACCTACTTGATATTAATAGGTTGCATTACATCAGGTATCTCATCGTCATCCCGCAACTTTGCGTTGTCCTTCTGATTATGTATATTAAAGTTGTGCAGATCATCTTCACCTTCTTCCATGGTCATATTATAGCATTCAAGTGCATGTTACATTTGCATGTTCCAATAAGGTTGAACCCAAGTCATTGTTTTAGTCGATGTTTGGAAAATAGCCACTCAGATATCTTGAAGGGCATCATCTATGCATTCAAACCCATATTCAAAGCTAAAAGTTAATATAAATCTTTCATTTAGTTCATACCAATCAATGGTGCCATGGCCCAGTTCTGTTTCACGATACCAGTTCATTAGTATCACATCCAACATGTGGAAAAATAAATGTACCCATTATGGTTGTGGTTCTTTAGCCCATGCAATAGTCCAGTGAGATAAATTCTCGTTAGGGTCATCCTTACCATTATATTTTTCTGTAATTCTTCTCTTCACATGGTTGAACCCGAACCTAATCAACCTTCAATACTCCTTCCAATCGTCGATACTCCTTCCAATCTGCTATATTACTTTTGTGCATCCTACTATATCATAGGTGTAGACAAAAAAGATATATCCAAAGCCTGGAATCACTCTTCCTATGGAACATCTCTTTAAAATTCATCCACAAATAAACTGACATCCCCTAGCCCATCGTAATATGATAAACTACGTACCTCTATCAAGATGCAACAAAGATATTTTGTTAGTTTGTTACAGTGCAATGTAGAGACTTCACCAGTTCTCTCAATGTTCCATTTCTTCATGAGAGTATGAGATACATGAGCTATCCTTCTCCCAGCTTATCATTCATCTGCAGTGGGATTGATCCAATCCTTGTCCCTCGTGGTTAACTTGTAGATATTCTCAATATATTCAATACCATAATCTTCATAGATAAGATTTCTATACCGCAATCCTTCAGAGGGGTCTAGAGTAATAACAACCCTTGTTCCATTCTCTTCAAATCCCAAACCTCTTATTTCCAAGTTGATTATAGAATCCATATCAAAAGCCCAATCAATTCAAAGGAAAGCTAGGTATGGATTGCTATCGTCCATAATTTCAATAAATTCAAAATCTACTACTACATTGGCTTCTTTGATATCTATAATGACATCATGTAATCAAACCATCAGAATAATTTTCTGTTGATTATCCATGGATGGTTGAATTGATGACCATTGTAGCTTTGGTTACCCCATGCACTCCCATGTTTGTTTAGGTAGGACATTCACATTTGATCCCAAATCCATAATTACTTGGTCCATTTCAAATTCACCGAATTGTGCAGTCAGTCTCATCTCTCAACCAATTCTTTTCTTATTTCCATAGATTATACTTACTGCATGTTGTTCTGTTTCAGGATTTTCTTTACTAGAACAATTGTCAATACGTTTTTGCAATCCCTCTATTTTTTTCTGATCTCTTAGCAACTTTATGTAGGTCTATAGAAAGGACTTCAGGATAGTCGAATCAGGGTTCTCTGTCATTGTTTTGGGGTGGTTCTTATGTGGAATTAATTGCATATGTTTCTTTGATGTCGAAGCCCCTAAGTCCATAAAACACTTATTTTCTTCCATGAAGGTTTCTTTCTCCCTTTGCATATTTAACCCAATTTTCTTGTCTCCAACCTTTCTAACCCACTTATCTACCATAGAATCTTCTCGTTCTACCTTATCATCTCCTGTGGCTATGCCACTTCGTGTTACTATGTTAATACTAGGATCATCTTTGTGTGGTTTCAGTGTCATCATTTGTAGGTTCTGTGTAGGCTATTGATTCTTCTTTTCTTGCATCATAGCTATTAAAATAGGACAATCCTCAATTTCATGGTCAAACTATCTACAACACTTACAAGAAGGGCAAGTGGGGTTTTGACAATCCTGTGCAAAATGTCTATCATCGCCACAATTATAGCATATCATTTGACCCTGACCTCATCCTACACCTCCTCCTCAACCACATCCTCAGCCCTAGAATCCTCCATGGCCTATAGGAAAACCTTGATTTTCATGTGCATGACTTTCAACTTGCATTATATACGAAGTAGTTTGTTCTATTATCAATTCTTAGTTGTGACAATTACTCTCATCATGTCCTACTGATCGACAGAAGCTGCAAAACAATTGTTTAGGAATTTTTACATATTTATGTTGTAAGTAACAATGATTTGTGGGGTGTTGGCTTGAAACTCTACAAATTCTGCACCATACACTCGATATAGCACCTTGTCCTACACTAGGTTCCAACTTTAGAGTATTCAGACCTCCAACTGCTATATAATCAGGGTATACAAAACACTGGTCCTTATAATGACCTTCAAATTTACATTTCAATCACGATACTTATAAGTTCATGTCAGAAAAAACTTATTTCCCCTTCTTTAAACCTTGTATCTCCATGTAAAAAATTGCTAATGGTGACTAGATTTGTTGAACTCCTGTATGAGTATCCTAGACTGCAGATTCTTTTAACTTCATTATGATCTCCAACGCCTCATCTTGCATAGTGATCTTTTGAAGTGACAGTGGAAATATGAGATGTGGAAATAGTACAACTATATACCATTCCTTATGCTATTCATTAGTGATCTAGAAATTTACTTGTCTCATCAAATACTTTAACTTCTGATCTAATTTCGAGACAGTTTCAATAGGTTCTTGCTTAATTTCCTTCATCTCCATGCAACACTGTGATTGTGACATTGGATTTCTGAATTCTGAATTCAATGATGTCTTTGTCTCGGCTAGCAAAACATTATGGTTTTTTTTACTATACTTTATATAACGCAACAATGCTCTATGCTGCAGCATTTTGACAAGTTGATCCTTCTCTATATCATCAACATTAATCAATTGTGCTTTCCATATAGCTTCAACAACAAATGAGAATTGTTGAGGGTCCTCTGTTCTTTGACCCTTGCAAATGGGAATTTTTGATGCGTTGGCCATATTCAATCATGGAGGTGGAGTTGGAGGTGGAGGTGGAGTGGATGGATGGGGAATCCCATACGTGCCGTGATTTCTTGACTGTGATGCATGTATAGGTGTGCTAGGGTTGCTAATTTCTTTTTCGTTGTCTGAGTCACACAATAGTAGACTGTAACCAATTTAGTGTAGTTATAATGATATGACATGTATATTTTCCCACTTTGTGTAACCCTATGCTAGCTTCTTTCAAACATAAATTCGCTCGCATACACCTTTTTCACACAATAACATTTCAATCTAGAGCTTGAATGAATTTAGGAACTTACCTTGTGGACCCTTGAAATATATTTGATGTAAGATACTGATGTGTCAATTGCAATTTATATAATAAATGCTCTAATAATGCTATCAATCCAGTAGTCAATATATCTTGTGGTCTTAATATTAGTCTCCTTGAGTCACTTCGCCAATTACGAGGTCCACACAATATGCTTATTGCGCTTCCAACGAGGTTAACTGTCAACTAACATTGAAAGCCACTCATGCAATTTGATGGGGAAAGTGTAGAAAATATATCATGTCATTCTATAAATATGTACCTCTGCAACCACACTTCTGTCAGCAACCATTGATTTCTATTTTCTTGTGATGTAAATTCATGCTCCTTTCACTCAACCCAGTTCTGAATCTCCTTTCTAGTTAGATGCCACATCCACATCCCTCAAACAGATCCTAGTCCGTTAAACTGAACCATTTGTTGGTTTCAAGGGCTTAAACCCATATTTGAAGTTAGTCTACGCTAACCAACATCACCCTATATTACCATTCCATTCAAAAAATGACCTACGCAGAGTAGATCACAATCTCACTTGAGGCAATATTGGGGGATGCTAGAACCAGGTTTCTACATCTAGAGGGGCTCTACAATGTGGTTGTAGGATTTTTACTAATTTAGGGTTCAATTTGGCCTTCCCGAACCATTAACTTCATTATTAAAATTTCACAAAAGTTTATTTCTTGATAGATTTATGAGCTACGCCTAACTATGCTAACATGCCTTATTCAACATAATATAAAGTATCCAAGTCTTCAAAATGAAATTACAAAGGAAATACTACGAACATTAACCATGCATAAATAGAAAAACTACAAAACATACAACATAACACAAATGTACCTGCAAATTATTATTTGTTACTTTAATACTTCAAAGATATAATCCTTTAACCCTGTGCACACAATTGCAGGGGCCTGTGCACATAGCTACAAACTTACCAAGGTCTCCGTGCACACAACTTCAGGAGGATTCCCCTTCTCCCAAACACATATTATCACAATAGACTCTAACAAATCAAAACTTAATTAATTAATGATTGCTTAGACGAGCTAAGATGTCCCTTTATATATATTTTACCATTACAATACCATCTTTCACAAACTATGGGCGGAGCTCAAAACATTCTAACTTATCCCATCACTTTACAAAAATAAGAAAATTTTACCCACCTAAAATCCCCTTTGACTCCTAATATACTACGTGAAGCATGCCCCTCTCCTCAAAATGTGGCAAATTTTACATAACTTATTCAAAATTTAGACCTAGGGGTACCCTTCCCAACAACTTGTTGTGTATGCATTGTGGTTGTCATTGTTATAGTTGTGTTGTCATGTAGAAGTTCATTAGGGAAATTTTGAGGTCTAAAATGGGCCTCCTAAGGAAATTGTAAAATAATAGTGGAAATAATAAAGTAAGATTTGATTACATCATCAAATTTTAGAGGGAAAAAGGGAAACACTACTTTTTCAACTCGTATTTTCAACTTATCTCCCTATGGATTTACTCAAATTTCAAGCAGGAACACTCATTTGATGTAAAATTTGATTCCTCATCCACCCATGTTGCATAGTTTTGATGGACCCTACTACACGAAAAAAGAGAAATGAATGAAAATTTTTATTGCAATCACGATTTTTAATTTATTTCTTATTTTTCCCATAGTAGGGTCCATTGAAAGTAGCAACATGAGTACTCCTTAGATGAGTAATTAAATTTTTCATCCAAAGAGTACTCCCACTCAAAATTTGAGTAAAACATTAGGGAGATAAGTTGAAAAAGTAGTTTTATTATTTTATTATATTTTAATATTTTTACTTTTTTAACCCAAAAATGTTGAAACACCCCCCATGGTTGACATCATCATCTTGAATCCTATTAGTTTTTATGAAGTTTATTTTGGTTGTACATTTTTCCCAGGAGGCCCATTTTAGACCTCGAAAGTTCTCTAATGGATGATGTTGTTGTTGGGTTGTGTTTTTCATGAATGCATGTGAGTTGTATATGTATTTGTTATGTATCCTAGTGTCTATATGTTGTTATGCACACATTGTTATGGGCATGGTTTTCATGCATGAGGTCATGTTATGCAATTTCTATGTCATGCATGATGTCAAAATATTGTTATGATTATGATTATACATGTATTGTGCTAATCTGGTTGATCTTGTATATGAGATATCCTCCCCTGAACTATACTGAGGTATGTTTGTTAAATTTATGTTTGGTTATCTGATATAGTATGTATGGAAGAAGAATATAGATGAATAGAAAAATGGTGGATTATAGTTCACGAGACTCTTCCTACAAATTAGATGAGCAACATGGTGATGAATATTCCCCTCACATAACATATACCTTGAGAAGTTTGAAGGCAGAGATAAGAAGTTACAAAGAATATAATGACAAAATCATTTAGTCACAAAAAAAAGGGTCAATGCAGTTATCCTTCAAAGCTTTTCAGATTTTCATAGACAAGGATTGCTTAGGATGTCATGGATAGGAGGATATGACTGATGGAGCCTATGGCAGAAGATATCATGATGGGCATAGGTTGGACAGGGATGATACCATCAAGGATGGTAGATTAATGGATACACCTGATAGTAGAGGTAGTGGACATGGGCTTTAATCTAGTTCTATTTTGGATAGGTACCATGTTCATGATTTCTATCATCTTCATAGGAGGAATGGCAAGGGGTATTTTTTCGATGAGTTCAAGAAATCCAAGCCATTTAAATTTAATCGATATCTGAAGAAGCTAGAATATGCAAAGGCATGGTTGCATGGAAGGAAGAAGTTATTTGAGTTGCATGAGAACATAGAGAACATGAAGGCCACGATAGTTATTTTCAACCTAAAAAGCAAAGTAGATATCTGGTGGAAATATGTGAAGTGGGTCAAAGAGATTAGGATAGAGGAGTTGAGTTGGCATGAATTCAAGAGACTTTTCAGGAACCATTACATGTCAGAGAGGTACTATGAAAGTAAATCCAAGGAGTTCTATGAGCTAAAAGATGGGCTCGATGACAGATAAGGGTTATACAACTAAGTTTCTGGAGTTATTGATGTATGCGTTATATCTCAAGGATGAGAAGGCCAAAGTTCAGTGGATTATTGTTAACATATAAGGATTAGATTGAGTATGATGAGCCTTGGTCGCTTGAATAAGTAATTGGAAAGTTGAAGCACTATTATGATATTCAGAAGTGTAAGATAGAATATCAACAACGTTGGAAATGGGAAGACAAGACTAAAGGTAAATGAACACCGAAGTGAACAATACCTTAGGATGCGGGTGAGAAATAGAATGTTTTCCTTACAAGAAGTATAATGTAGTTGGAAAGGGAAATGGGTCACAACCTAGAGGGAAGTAGAATAAAGGTGAGGGTAAGGGATAGTTGTAGTGTTGAATATGTGGCAAGGAGAATCTCAATATGGATTTCCTACCATATTATTGTTGTAGGCCTCCCATATACAGTGTTGAGGAGGCGCAGATAGTTGTGGATGTTGTACAAAGCATTCCTCAAGTTTATGCAGCATTGGATAAAAGGCAGGAAGATCTTCAGGTATCTATTATTGAGATAGATGGTAAGATTTATGATCAAGTTGTTTCTATTTTTTTTACCCTGGATCTAATTATAGTTATGTTAACCCTAATGTGGTGGATAATTGTTTTTTGAGAAAATAAGTGCATGCAGAGTCTTGGTTAATGTAGCAAGCTACAGGTACTAAGAAGAGAGTTACATCATCGGGTAAGATCTTGTGCATTTGAGTTGAATGGTATGCCTAAGTCAGAACATGTGAATGTACTTCCATTGGGATCATATAATATGATTTTGGGTATGGATTGGTTGTACCTTCACATGACCAATGTAGATTGATATGACAAGGCCACTGAGTGCTTGGATGGCAATGGAGCAAAAGAATATTGTAGTGTAAGAAGAATGCTACAATAGTTAGAATGGTTACAACTATCCAGGCGAAGTGTAATCATGGGAAAGGGTGTGTGTTATTTTCAATGCCTATTTCTAGTGATACGGGTAAGGTTATTGAGGATGCAGATGTCTTGAAAAGGTATCCTACCTTGAAGCAGTTTTAGGATGTATTCTCAGCAACGATTTCAGAGTTTCTACCTCACAGAGAAGTGGAATATTCTATTGAGTTGGTAGCATGAGAAACACTAGAATCAAAGGCACCATAGAGGATGATCACTCCAGGTTTAGTTGAATTAAAGTTGTAGTTGAAGGAAATGCTTGAAAAGGAAGAGAATAGACCAACTGTGTCATAGTGGGGGGCACTGATATTGTTTTTGAGGAAGAAGGATGGTATTCTCAGGTTGTGCATTGATAAAAAGAAGTTGAACAAGGCGAGCATCAAGAATAGGCATCTGTTTCTAAGGCTTGATGACTTGTTATATCAGATGAATGGAGCAGTTACGTTCTTGAATATTGATTTGAGATCAAGCTATCATCAGGTATGCATTAAAGAAGAGGGCATATACAATACTTTTTTTTGGAATAGGTATGGGCATTATGATTTTGTTGTGTTTGCATTTGGTTTAACTAATTCTCTAGCTACTTTCATGTGCTTAATTAATAATGCGTTGCATCCTTATCTAGACAGGTTTTTTATTGTATTAATTGATGATATATTGATATATTCTAAGAATGAGGAAAAGCATTCCAAACACATAGCAATAGTATTGAGATTGCTAATAGAGCCTTAGTTGTATGCCAAACTTAGAAAATGTGGCATTTGGTTTCCAGGGAAGGCATAGAAATGGATCCAGAAAATATAAGAGTTACCATGGAATGGGAATCTCCAAGGAATGTGGACAAGATCATATCATTCACGGGGTTAGCAGGTTACTACAAGAGGTTCATCAGGAACTTCTCACAATTTTTTTTCCTATTACATCATTGCAAAGGAAAGGAAAGAAATTTGAGTGGACAAAGGAATGTGTAGAAAGTTTTGATTAGTTGAAGAAGTTGTTGACAAATGCTCCAGTTCTCAATATTGCAGATCTAGAGTATAGCTTGTCATCTGTGGATAGATGGACAGATTGAGAGGGTTAATAGGATTTTGGAGGACATCTGGAGAATGTGTTTTATGCAATAAAAACCAAAGTAGGAAGCCTATCTTCCACTTGTAAAATTTTCTTACAAATATGGGTATTAGGAGTCACTAAGAATGAGTATGTTTGAGGAAATTTATAGGTAGAGTTGTAATGCTCCCATTAGTTTGGGTGATCCATTAAACTCATTGTTGATCGTGCTAGATGTGTTGGTAGAGATGGAATAGGAAATTCAAGTTATCAAGAAGAATCTAAAGGAAACACAAGGCAGGCATAATCATTATGCATATTAGCACAAAGAATTTAAGGAGTTACAAGTTGGGGAACATGTTTACTTGTGCATCAAGCCCAAGAATATCTCATTCAGTATTGGTTCATGTGTGAAGTTAGAACCTTGGTATTGCAGGCCTTTTGAGATCCTTGAGAGGATTGAAGAAGTGGCCTACTGACTTGCATTTTCTTCGAAAGTGAAATTCCATAATGTTTTCCATGTTTCATTGCATTAAAGATACCTAAATGATGTTTATCATGTGATTGACTAGTTTGTAATCTAGTTCAATCGAGAAGAATAATTCCAATTGGAACCTTAGTGCATTTTCTAGCAGAAACAACTCATGCTTCGTAATTAAGCATTGGAGCAAGTGAAAGTGTAGTGGAAGCACTTTGGGCCCAATGAATATACATGGCAAATGTTTTATCAAATGCAAGGTATGTATCCTTCAATGTGTTGTAGGTGAGGAAAATGATTTTTCGGTATATGTACATATTTATGTATGGTTTTCATTGTAAATAGTGTAATGGGTTGTGTTATAAAGCTCCAATAAGTGGCATAGTTGTCATTCTATTATGTTTTTCATGTTGATTTCACTTTTCAAAAAGTTGATCATTGTAAAAACTGCATAAATCTAAGTTATAAAGCTCCATACGAAGTATGTTTTGGTTTTCAATGGTCTTACTGGTTTTAGGTGTCATAGAACACCGAGGACAGTGTTCCCCTAAGGGGGAGGGGTTTGTAATAACCTTAGGTTAAAATTCATGTAATAACATAAAAAAAGTCAAAATAAGACTAAGGCCATCAAACATGTATTCCAATATGAATATTTTCCGAAACATCCTAATTGGTGTTCATTTGGTTTATTATGGCTAAGGGAAATTGGAAAAGGAAATGTAAAAGGCTTTGAAAATGAAAAGAGGCATTAATTGTCATTTTATTTATGAAAATAATGGAAAATAGGAGAAAAGGAAGGTGTAAGGTGATAGGTTGCATGTGAGGAGGAAATTGAAAGAAAAATAGAGAAAATTGAAGAAAATAGAGGCCTCATTAATAAAAAGGTTTCTGAGGATTAGTTCATAGCCCTTATCTAGTTCAGTTTTGCATCTCTCTCTATTCTCTCTCTCTCATACTATTGCACACTTAGATCATTCTTGCAGCACTCTAGTATTGGAGAAAGGAAGGAAAAGGAAGGATAAGGAAATGAAGGGAATAAAATATCAAGAAAGGAAGAGTTGGAACAAGTGGCTATAGTAGGATTACTTGCACGTATTGAGTTGCATGTATGCTTTCCTTTCTATTTTTGGAATGCATTGTACATGCATGTGCATATTTGGTTCTCTTGTTGTCATTGTCATGGGTTTTTCCAGGTGTGATAGTGGTTTCAACTTTGTGTTGCGACTTCGGATAACCATGGTGTGATGGGGTTCACTTACTTAGTATAGCTTTGGATTGTCAGATGGTTTTGAAACTAGGTGAGGTGACCTCAAGAAAATTCCCAAGGTCTTAGGAACCCCTTCACCCATAATGGAGGGACACGTGATAAATATTGAGGGTGGAGATGGGAAAATTCCTTAAGGTATTGGTGAAGAAATATGGAGGAATCCAAGCTTGTTTAGGTATAGTAATCCCGTGACAGGTAATGGTGGGATTGTGGTAAATCTTGGTAGTATATGTTTCTTTGTTTAGGCCTAGGAATCCCTTGATTAGTAACAGCGAGACTATGGTAGAGCCTAGTTGTATAGATGAGGGATTTAGGTCTAGAAATCCCTTGATCGGTAATGACAAGATATGTGGTAAAGCCTAAGGAAGCGCTAGTTGTTTTTTTGTGAGTTCAATGTTCATGCTTGGAATATGGCATGAGAGTGATTGGGTGAAAGACATATTTTGTTCAGCCCAATATATGGTTGGGTGGCACATGGAAGTCCTTGACTTGGTTTGTTTTTCCTTATATTAAGAAGAGATATTTTTCCCCTTTTATTTCATGAGTATTTATACTTGTTATTATGTGTCTTTGATGGTTGTTTTACCATTGTTATTATTCTGGTTATATGTTATTTATAAGCATGGCTTTATGACATACTTTAGTGATGGATCACATTATGTTTTGATTAGTAAATGAATGCAATACCTATCATATGACATTGTATCTATTATGAGAGGGCATCAAACCTTAATGATGGTTCTCAGATAAGTATGAGACCCCTATGTTTATATATGTAATTATGACTTGTAGATTACATGTTCATGATGTGTTCAATGAAATTCCTATAATGGTTAGGATGGCTCAGGTTAAGTCCTTAATCGAGTTTTGAATTAAAGGCATATTCTTTGTGTCATTTATAATTTCTGATATTTTCATTAAGTTATGAGCATAGGTCTGGATCCTAGCCTCGAAAAAGTATATTAGATGTTGGGGTCGCTCACACAAAATTGAGTAACTTAGTTGATAGTCACTGGGAAGTAGGCTTATGGGAGTGACCATATGTCTACAGTCATTTTCGTGCCTTGTCATGGGAGTGACTAGAAGTCCATATCATTTAAAAGTCAAGCGAACTCATGGGTTGGGCACCTAGCGTGGTTGGTTAGATCTTGGGGGTCTTGTATTTTCGGAGGGTGGTTAGTAAAGTTTTGGTTGGAGGATTCAACTTCCTAAACTATACCTAAGAGGTTGAGTCATATCATAGTAACTCTTCAGCGCATATTTACCCTAGTGGACCAGTGAACTTGGGTAATTGTGGGAGTACAATGCTACATATTAATTGTAAGATAGTCAAGGAATTGAATTTCTTCCTATATGAAGCACCAAAGTGTCAAGAGATGATTACAAATGGAGGAACAATAAATTTCTCTACAAAGTTCCATAACATCAAGCTAACCATGGGAGAACATGTATTGAATATTCCAATGCTTTCCATTCCAATGGGTGGTGTTGATGTTGTACTAGGAGTTGAATGGTTAACATCTTTGGGGATGATAACTTTTAATTTTCAAGAACTCTTCTTGAAAAAAATTGGGAAAGAAAGGAAATTGAATTAAGGGGTATCACATAGAAACTAGGGAAGATAATAATTTGTAATGGAAGGAAAAAGGTTTTTAAGAAAGAACAGCAGGGCGTAATTTCAGAATTATGCTCACCAGAGGTTCAAACATTGAAATTGTCTATTTTCTATATCTCCAAAATGTTATAGGAAAACATTCCAAGGTATATGAGGCTCCCAAAGCCCTCCCACCTATTCATGATTATTATCATGCTATTCACCTAACTCTATGAAGTGTTTCTCCAAAGATCAAGCCTTACAGATATCCCTATGCCCAAAGGAGTGAAATTAAACATATGGTTGCAGAGGTTTTATAGGTCAGTATAGTTCAACCTAGTCAATGTTCTCTGCTCAACATATGTATCCAGATTATAGGGAGATGAAAAAGGTAATTATCAAACGTAAATTTCTTATTGTTGTCATTGGTGAATTGGTGGATGAATTACATGGATAAATTTACTTCACCAAGTTGGATCTTCATTAAGGATATCATCAAATTTAAATGAAGATTGAAGACATTCTAAAAACAAATTTAGAACTCATGAAGATCATTATGATTTTTTGGTCATTCCTTTTAGGCTTATTAATGCACCTTACACATTTCAAGGTTTTATGAATTTTATTTTCAAACCCTTAGAAATTTTGTGGTATTCTTTTTATGATATAATAATCTACAACAAGTCTTGAAAGGATCATGTTCAACATTTTTGACAAGGTGCTCAAACTATTGGAGGAGAAATAATTATATACAAAATCCTCCAAATCTTTCTTTTGAGCACATGAGGTTGAATATTTGGTTCATATTGCATCTCAACCTATTCAAGTAGACCGTAACACAATTAAATTCATAAGGAATTGAAAATCCCCACAACCATAAAGAATCTTCGAGGATTTCTTGGGTTGACAGGGTATTATTGAAAATTTTTTAAGAATTATGAGAGAATAGTAGCACCTCTAACAACATTATTGAAGAAATATGTATTTTCTTGGACTCCAGAAGCAACTAAGGCCTTTAACATTTTAAAGAGGAAATGTGTCAAGCATTAGTCTTAGCTACATTAGAATTCACAAAAAACCTTTATTGTGGAATGTGATGCCTTAGGAAATGGAATTGGTGTTGTTTTAATGCAAGAAGGAAGACCCATTTATTTTTAAAGTTGTTCAATAAAGGGAAATAATTTATACAAACCTATTTGTGAGAAGGAAACGTTGGAAAACTACATGCACTAATGAAATGGTGACCTTACCTAATGGGAAGACAATTCAAGGTAAAAAAAAAAAAACATGATAGTATTAAATACTTTTTGGAACAAAGATTATCTTCAGAAGAGTAGAAAAAATGGGTCACAAAGATGTTGGGTTATGACTTTGAAATCATCTACAAAAAGCGGAAGAAAAATGTTGTTTCAGATGCACTCTCAAGAAAGGATGAGGATGTGGAAGCATTGATCTGTGCCATTTATATTGTCCAACCTGATTGGAAAACTCGAGAAAGGGATGAATAGAAGAATGAAGAAGAGGTGTGGACACTCATTCAAAATTTTCCGCAAGATCCTAATACATCTGACACATTTATATAGAAACATGATTCATTATCATATAAATATCACTTATATCTATGTAAGAATTCCCAAATGAAACAAAATATTATTTTGGAATTGCACACCTCCCCCTTAGGAGGTCACTCATGATTTTAAAAAAATTACCTTGGGGTCAAGAAGAATTTTTTTTGGGATGGCCTTAAGTATGATATTTAGAAGATTTCGGCAAAATGTTTGGTTTGACAACAAAATAAAGTTGACACAATTAAGACCCCAAGTCTATTACAACCTTTAGCTATTCGAAGTCAACATTGGGAGGAAGTCACAATGGATTTTATCATAGGTTTACCCAATATTGAAGTAAAGAGTGTCATCATGGTGGTAGTTGATAGACTTAACAAGTACACGCACATTTTTGCATTATTTCATCCTTTTAAAGCCAGTACAGTTGCTACTACATTTATGGAAACAATTAAAGAATTACATGAAAGCCAAATATTATTGTAAGTTACAAAGATCCCATTTTCACTCGAAATTTTTGGACATAATTGTTTTCTTGTCTTGGTACTCAATTAGGTCATAGCTCATCTTATCATCCTCAATATGACAGGAAAAACGAGATAGTGAATTTTTTTTGGATGGATATCTTTGTTTCTTTGTATCTAATAAACAAACATAATGGGTCAACTGGCTATGCCTGTTTGAATGGTAGTATAACACTTCCTTCCATATTGTAGCAAAATGATCCCATTTATGGCACTTTATGGATTCCATCCATCATCCATCACATTGTCTTTAAGAGAAAATTATAAGGTTCAAGTAGTGGAATATCACATCTAGCATCAACAACAAGTTCTCCAACTCTTAAAGGATAACATCACTCGGGCACAAAATCAAATGAAACAACAATAAGATCAATATAATAGTCAAATAAGTTTTGATGTAGGTGACTAGGTATTTTTACAGCTATAAACACACAAACAAATGTCCCTCAAGCAAGATAAGAAGGATAATAAATTATCACCCAAGTATTATGGTCCTTACAAAGTGTTGCAAAATTTTGGTACTATGGCATACAAATTAGAGTTGGCTACATCTTCCTAAGTACACCTAGTTTTCCATGTTTCATGCTTAAAGAAGCTTATCAGTGAAGACCCATGTTCAAACCATTTTGCCAAAACTTAACGAAAAAGGAAAAATCGTATTGGAGTGTCAAGAAGCCATAGAAACAAGAACTCGAAAACTACAAAATCGATCAATTTCAGAGTATTTCATTACGTGGAAGAACTTACCCATTGAATATTCCCATAGAAGGATGATAATTTTATACAAAAGTGTCCAAAACCACTCAAGCATTGAGGATAACACTTTTTTTATGGAGTGGGGCATGTTAGGTCCCAATAATATTAGTGTAGTCCCCTTATTGTTATTATTAGTGTATCACCATTATTGGTATTGGTAGTGTATCTCCGTATTTTCATTGTTGTGCACATGTATCCACCACATTATTATTGTTATTTTAGCCCCCTATTGTTATTATTGTGCCTATGTAACCGCCATATTGTTATTGTTGTACCCCATATAATCCCACTATTGCTATTGTTGTGCCCTTACATTATTATTTTTGTGACCCCTTAGACTCCTATATATACCAAGAAGGTATTCTCATTTGTATCATCCAAGGATTGTTCATTTATGTGATGTAAAGGAGGCTTCCCCCTCAAGGAGGCTAATTTTCAAGTCGTTAATCTATATTTTCTTTTGTTTTGTGATTTGGTTGCATAACATATACATATTTAGGTTTATAGACTTAAACCCTAAATAGAGACTATAATATAAAACTTATACGAATCTACAATATATAAAGGTATACTCGCTGTTTGTAAAAGAATATGCAATAAATTGAAAACCCTATTTTATTTGGAATCAAAGTATTTGAAGCAAGATGAAATTATACCCAACTATGCGAGATGGTTAGGGTTTTAATTTTAGAAACCTTGGCCATAATAATGGTAAGAAAAATAATGAGAGTGAAATTAAATGCTAACTAAAGAAAGGAACAAATTTATTAACCAATGAATTTCGTGGAAAACAACATTAAAAGCTATCGTTAAACAAATTCAAGACAAAAATGAATTAAAATTTTGGCAAGTAAGTTATACACCATGTTCGACCATGGAAGAGGCTACAAGAAATTCCTAAGAAAAATACCTAGAAAGAAGAATAAAGAAAAAGTGTTAAATCATGGAAAACAAATGAACAAAAATCTTTTTTAAAGAAATTTCAAACATAAACAAGCTATCCATTTTTGAGTACCTTGTGCTCAGTAGTGAGAATATAAATTATATCCTATGGAACCTTGTGCTCAGCAGTGAGAATATAAATTATATCCTATGGAAAACATAGCTATTAGGATTTTTTGGATGAAGAAACCCAAAATAAAAACCAGAAAACCTAAATATACCTGCACATGAAAGAATATAAAACATGAATATCCTTTGAAGGATATTAATGAAAAAATATATAGATGCAATTATCGAACTGTATGTGAAATGGAAATAAATAATCTCAAAACAAATTCTTGCTATGAGAAACTAAAATTACCTTTTGTTCTATGGAGTCGAAGAAATAAATATTGTTGATCCAAAACACTTATTTTTCCTGTCGCAGTAGGATATAACGCATTCGCAAATGAATTGACTCTGAATTTTTCTAATTTGACTAAAGAACTAAAATGGCATGTATAATGTTAACTTTATATGTAAAAATAATTTATTTTATTTGAAATATTTTAAAATTTATTTTTTTTAAAGTGATTGGTTGTAACTTAGTAACCGCAGAACCCACAGTAAAAACCATTTTTCCGTCAACATTTCAAATCCCAATAGGGATCCATCATCAAGACTATTTTTGAATGTTCATGGCTCTTCTTATTAAATCATGATGACATTGTACTCTGTTGGCATATGGTTGACGAGTTGTGTTAAGGCTCCTCTTATTAAGTCATGATGACATTGTACTCTACCAGCATACAGTTGACAGGAGCTACATTTAGCTAATCTCCTCCCCAACAATGAATTACCTTAAGATATATATAGCATGATCGACCTTGGTAATCCAACTATAGATCCTTCTAGATAAGTACCATTTTCTCGTTATCTGTTAAAAGGTGTGATGAATTAAACAAATTTGGTATGTCTATTCAAGCCATCGTCATCGATCATTAGACTCGCAATTCTAGAGATCGAAATCCCCATCCTGTGATCAAGGTGGTCTTTCTAGTTTCTAGCAAAAGTTATGGTTGTCATCTTGCCACACAAAAGGTAGCTTTGTTGTCAAGATTTAACATCGTAGGAAGGGTTCCTGTCAGGCCACGCCGGATCTAGTTTTTCCTATTTTTAATATCCCATTATCAAATTTGCATATGCAAAGGATAAAACAAGTATTTTTACCTGCGTTCGATGAAGATCTATTCCATCTATTTTCAGATTGGAGAGTTAGCCTGGAGAATCCTCAGTTACAATGCACTTACATGTATATTTTGTCAAATATGAGTTAAAGGCCTAATAAAAAGCTAACCTCAAGAGTCATGGATCTTTGCTTTACCACAAAATCACTCACAACCAAGTATGTGAGGACTATCGCATCCCCATGGTTCCTAGGTCATTTTCCTCTTGCGAATCGAGATGAGGAACAGACTAGAAAACTAGATCCAACAAGTTTCTCATCACATATAGAGTCAAATCAAACTTTGATTGCTCCTTTTCAAATTTTTGCAAGGTCCCCAACCAGAAAATCAATTCTCGTAGATGTTTGGGTTGTGGCTATAGTAAGGATCTAAAAACAATAGTGCAAAATTACTTGGGTTATTTGACAACTTTTCAGAGTTTGATCCATGAAGGAAATCTTTTACAAGACAATGTTTGCTTGTAGGTATATGGAATCACCCGTAATTCAACCATTATTATTAATGTGAGATTGTTGAGTGGAATTTTAGGATCTTGAGGGCCTTACAATAACACAAAAGGTCTAGTCTCTTTCAAGGATACAGTAAAAGGAAGGGTTGAATCATACAACAAACCTAATCAAGCCTCCACTATTTCCTACCCATTTATTGTAAAACAAATGACTCATATGCGATTTTGAAAGTAAATTTGCTAGTGGTGAATGAAATCTACTCTCATTTCCATTCAAGAGTAATGATATGTAGATTTAATAAGTGGTGTTACATGATTTTATTCAGCCATGACACCTCCATGTTCTATTTCCATTAATGGCAAGGTCGGTGAGTAAAGCATATCCAAAAACTTTTATCAGAAATTGTCGTCATGTGTTTCTATATAGTTGACCAGAGTCTAGATTAGATTCTACCTAATCAAATCATACAATAAATGCTCATGTTTAATACTCTCTTTTCCTAGGTCTTTGATATCCCTTCTTATCTTCATGGGGACTTGTCCCATGTCTAATGATTTTTTGACCAAGCAACCATAGTACACAATGCATTTTCGGTGGTTTGGCTTGGGATCTGGTGAATTTTCGTATTTTTTTCTTAAATTCAAGTCCAATAAAATGGATTTGTTATACTGGCTAATATAGTTGGTTGAATTGAACCAATTAGATTTTAAATAAATAAATTTATATATAATAAAAAATAATAAAATTTAATTACTAATGTTAAACTATAAACGAGCACCATGTTTTTTTTGGTCAAACACAACTAATAGTCAACTAAAAAAAATTGAATTCTAGACATATATAATAATCCTTTTCAATTATTACTAGCAATGTATCTCTTGTTAAAATGTGGTAGTTGATTCATACATTTCAAAGTTTAATAATTAAACTAAGCGACAGGAAACTCTAGCTATGCGGCCTTGTTTTGTACACAATGGAAGGAAATTAAATAATCGAAATAGCTACAGAGCATCAAAGCTTTGCTTGAAACTTCTTGAATGCGCATAAGAATGAGTAAGAGAAAACCCTAATTGATCATTATCATTGATTTTAGAGGGTTTAATTTACCTCGTTGATACAATAAAAGGTGTATGTTAATGTGTGATCACCATAATGTAACACAACCATATAAGTTATGACCATCATTATTTAATACTCTAGAATTATGACATATGTATTATGCCACATGACTCCTGTAGCCAAAACATGGATCACATAATACCAAATGTTTTGGTATCACAAGGGTATAAAGCTTAGATCACATGGTATCAATCATTGAAGTAAATCTAGTCATAAATTACCATAGGTGTGGATAGTGTATATATATGTGTGTGTGTGTGTGTGTGTGGAAATGCACTAGTTGCAATACTTTTAAAACAATATAGGTTATGTAAAATTAATAAACCATCCTATGTCATGCTTGCATACAGAAAGGGTATATATGTGTATAATGAATGGTTTAATATATGTTAAAAAATGACACAGCCAAATCAAGATATGATATGTATATTATGAGTGTAACATATATTGATAATAAGGATATTTTCTTGGGACCTATAATTGTAAAACTTATAATTGAAATAATGATAAGTGATGCAGGAGCATTGGCTCGAAACTATCATTGTATTGTAGTAGACATAGTGGGTCTTATGTTTCCAAGGAAGTTGGATTCCTATGTATGTAATTATTAATGTTTTGAGTGGTTAATTAGATAAGTATGAGGATATTTGTAAATTCTCTCAAATGAAGGAGAACATGAGTAATTAATGATGTTGAGAGAGTTAGAAATCAATTGAAAGTCTTGGACTAGAAACTGGTTTCATGATTCAAGGAGCTAGAGAGGACTTTTAGAGATAAGTAGGAGTTAAAAGTGGACTTAGAGAACATTGAGGAGTTAGTTCAACAAATTAAGGATCTGAACTAGAATTAGTTCAACAAAACCCTTTTATATAAAGGTAAGTCTAAAAGGCGAGAACAAGTTAGTCAGTCAGTAGTTAGAAGAGTAGTTAGAGGAGTCAGTCAGTTAGACTGTAAGCCTATGGGTATGAGAGGAACAAAGGACACTAATATAGAAGATCAGGCCAAGGAAAGGGTTCATGTGTAAATACATGTTTATTAATGTAAACAACTCAATTCTGAGTCATGTGTGTGTATTGAGTAATTGAGATGATCTTCAAAAATTCTGCTTAACTTATGTTGCAGTTGCAGAAGGGAAATGAAACATAGAGAAGAGTAACAACACAACTTCCAATTGCGGTTGGATAGAAGTTGTTGAGCCAGCTCCATAGTTGCCATTTTGGTAGAGTTGTCTTAGAGAACAATTCTAGCAAAAGGAGTTTTGGGTAGAATTGTGTCATCAACAAGAGGTTGAAGGAGAGAACCATAGATCTGTGTTTTAGCTTTGTATACATCGGATGGAGCCTTTAGTGTTACAGTGAAGGTGAAAGAACATAAAGGTGTGAGTAGACTTAAGCTAAGGAAATAATTGTAGCAGAACAGCGGAACGAACAATAACCTTGAAGGAAGGGAAACCACAGAGGAATATTAAGGAATTGATGTGAAAACCCAAGTGAAGAGAAGAACAAAGAACTGAAGTATTGACACATAGTAGCAGTTGGATCTAGAAGATCAATGGACAAGATTTGTTTGTGATGAGCAGTCAGGATTAACTCATAAGATAAAACTAAGAAATGAATGGCAGAGATTTAATCTTAGTATTGGCGAAAAGGAAAATATAGGAATAAATCTGGATGGTAGGATTTAAAGGCCTCATCATCCAATGGATATCGGGCTATAAGTTGATTGGGCATTAACCGTAAGGGCAAACCTGAAATTTTATAAGTTAAGGATTTATAATTCCCATCGGGTTCGAAAAGGTGTTAAACCTCATGTAAGTGTTCCACCTGACATCATTTTGAACCTTCAGGTAAAGCAGATCTAGATCAATGGTCACAAAATGTTAGGCTAGTTTGGTGATCAGGAAAAGACATCACTCATCAGATCGAGGACAAGATTGAAGGTGGAGAAAGGTTTCGAGAAAGTCGTTGAGAAGGCGGAACCAAAAAGTTATAGGTGTGGCTTTAAGTTATTTGAAGTCCAGTTGTGATCGCATATCTCAATTCAAGAGTTCTGAAGGCCTACTCTATTGAGTTATAAGGTTTCACAAGAAGGACTAAAGGATTAACCAAGGTTGCCACAAAGGATGAAAGGTTGTGTTATAAAGTTCCGATAGGAAGATTGATGAAGGTTAGACTATAGAAAGTCTAAAGAGAATGTTTCCTCATGTGGTTCAAATGAAGAGGCCTTAACCTTAGAATATGAAGGTTTTACCGAGGTGGTCATAGGAATTCCTGGGATAAAAGAGAATATGCATCCTATATGCATACTATGGGTATATGTGGGTATTAGCCCTATGTCATTTGTGGTATCAAAGAAGGTTAAAGCTCTTTTTGATTAAATCATAATTGTGTCGAATACAAGTGTGATTACAAAAGAAAGAGGAGATCAGGTTATTGAATCTGATAGGAGGAGGGCATGAGATAAGATGAGAGTAAGTGATACTCTAAGAAGAGGAGACTGCAGAAGCATAAATAAGACACAGTGATGCTTGCACCTTGAGGAAAGTCGAGATTCACTCAAACGTGAAGAATGGATGGAGACTGGTTGTGAAGCCATGCAGTGGCAATGAACATAAATGATCCAATTGAAGGTTGGAAAAAGAGGATAAGAGTATTCTCAGAAGGAAGATGAGAAGAAAGCTTTTGAAAGCTTGGGAATGATCTTTGGTTTAAATAACATTGATATGTAGGTGATAGCAAAGGAAGGTGAGAAGATTGCAACAACCTAGAGTTAGGAGTGCTCAATTGGTTCCAGAGGAAAGAACCATAGAAATGTTGAAAGACTGAGTTCAGAAGAGAGAAGCTTGGTAAGGAATATGTAGCAAGAAGGAGACTTGTTACTGCAGACGTAGTGTTGCAACTCACAAAGGAAATTCCACAAAGTATGTGGGTAGAACTCTAAGGCATGAAGAAAGTTGGTAAGACTTTCTAAGTGAAAGAAGAGGTGGTAAGAACCTAGTAAATCATTGGTGATTGAAGTAAAAGAGGACAAATGTGTTTTAAAGGTGTAGATGAGTTGAAGCCTAGAAGGAGCAGAGAGAAGTGCCCAAAGAGGTTCTAGAGAATATGGGAACCAAGTGCTTACCAAAAGACAAAGTATAGAGGAAAGCTTGGTGAGGTAAGTGCTAGTAGGGAGGAGTTGTTGTTGCAGAGGCTTTAATATAGCTCATAGTAAGTGAGTGAGGAACTCGTGAAGATGGAGAAGAAGATAACAGAGGTTCTGAAGAAGACCACAGTAGAAGAAAAGTGAAGAAGGAAGATGCCAAGGTAAATGGCAAGAGGATGACTCAAGAGGAATGTCACAAGGAGATTGCAGAGTTAAAATAACAACTCAATGCATTAAGAAGGATATTGGAGGAAAGCCAAAGGGAAGGTTGGGCCTTGAGGAAAAAGGCAGTGAAGTGGTATAAGTTACAGAGAAGACTATAGCATAGGTGAGTGAAGAGCCTGAGGGAAGAACTCAGAGAAGCTAAGTTGGAAATGGAAATTTCCATTTGTAAACCAGAATAGGGTGAAATTCTGTGTGAAGATGAAGATTGGAGATTTGTGGAATATCTTATGAACCATATGAAGGATTCAGAACAGTAAGGAGATATGATGACTGAAGCATCAATTGAGACCACAAGGTATTATGTTTTTAAAACTGATAGTTTGTGTATGATTGCAAATACTGTAGGAGAAAAGAAACATTTTGAATATTTCTTTAGAATAGATGAAGATCTAGAAGCAAAAGATGACAAAGAAAATTTCACAGAAGAAGAAGAAATTCACTGGATACAAAGGAACCAACAACTACAAAGTGAAGGTAACCAGTAGAAGGTTAAAGGCAAATTTAAAGAAGAGACTATGTTAGCTGAAATCATAGTAAAGGATCATCATTCTATCATGAAGATAGGCATAGTGGAGATAACAATGGAAACTGTTGAGACAGTCAGTAAAGAAGAAGGACTAAACTCTGATCAAAGGATCAGTGAATGGGAGAGAATTAGAGCTACTGGAGAAATGGATGAAAGCACCAGTAGAGAAGAAAAAACCAGATGAATATTGTGAAGGATATGCAAGAAAGGAAGATGAAAGAGTCAAGCAAAGAAAGGAGTTGGAAGAGTAGAGGATATATACTCAAGATAGATTGCAAAAAAAGGAAAACAAAGGAATTGTCATCAATGACAATCATAAGGAAAAGGAGATGAAAATGAAAGTTCAGCAAATTGACACTATAGAAAGAGGAGTTCATTACTGTGACCCAGAGCAGGGAGAAACCATTGAAGAAGATGGTATGAAGGAGAGACTAGCTGACAATCTCAGGAATTCTTTTGAGAATTCAAAACAACATACTGATGTGCTAATAGAGGAGGAGAAATCAGAGCAACATATTGATGTGTTGCCAAAGGATGAAGAGGAACCGAGTTCTTATGTTTTTTATTTTAATAATTGTTTTATGAGTGCAGGTTTAGTTGCAGATGCTGGAGAAATTTGGCACAGATGAGTAGCCAAATAAAAATGAAAGAAGAAGATTCTATGGAAGTATTTCCATGGAACAAAGATGTTAGATTACCAGAGAGAATGTTGAAAAGTTAGGATTCAATGCAAGAAAAGATAATCATGAAAGAGTTTAAGGATGAAAGGGTGGTAGTAAGAATCCGAAAACTTCAAAGAGAAGATAATAAAAAATTATTTGAAGAGTTAGTGAACAACATCAACACCCTGAAGCAGAGAGAAAGAAGTAACCGTGAATGGCAGAATATGGACCAGCCCAAATATATTGTAGTGATGGAGATTGAAGAGTTATGGCAGTTAATGATGAAGTAGTCCATATAGAGGAGGTTGACAAAAGCAGGAAGAATGATCAATCAGAACTTGAAATGGATTGACAAGGAGAGGAAGATGAAACAAGAGACATGTGAAAAACAACAACAACAATGGTTCAAAGCATTTAGACAACTACAAATCAAAGTTTTGGACCCTGGAGGTTTCCTATCAACACATGAAGACACATGATCAGGAGATCATGAATGTTTTCTACTTTGCGAGTCTGATGCAGGAGCATTAGCTCGAAACTATCATTGCATTGTAGTAGAAATAGGGGGTGTTGCATTTTCAAGGAAGTTTGATTCCTATGTATGTAATTATTGATGTTTTGAGTGGCCAATTAGATAAGTGTGAGGATATTTGTAAATTCTCTAAAATTAAAGAGAACATGAGTAATTAATGATGTCGAGAGAGTTAGAAATCAATGTAAAGTCTTGGACTAGAAAGTGGTTTCATGATTCGAGGAGCTAGAGAGAACTCTTAGGGATAAGTAGGAGTTAAAAGTGGACATAGAGAATATTGAGGAGTTATTTCAGTAGATAAAGGATCTGAACTAGAATTAGTTCAACATAACCTTTTTGTATAAAGGTAAGTCCAAAAGGTGAGAACAAGTTAGTCAATCAATAGTTAGAACAGTATTTAGAGGAGTTAGTCAGTCAGATTGTAAGCCTACGAGCATGAGAGGAACAAAGGCCACTAGTACAGAAGATCAAGCTAAGGAAAGGGTTCATGTGTAAATACATGTTTATTAATATAAACAACTCAATTTTGAGTCATGTATGTGTATTGAGTAATTGAGATGATCTTGAGAAATTCTTTGTAACTTATGTTGCAGGTGTAGAAGGGAAACGAGACACAGAGAAGGGTAACAGAACAACTTCCAGTTGCAGTTGGGTAATATTTGTTGATGCAACTCCACAGTTACGATTGTGGAAGAGTTGTCTTAGAGAATAATTCCAGTAAAAGGAGTGTTAGGTAGAATTGTGTCGTCGGCAAGAGGTTCAAAGAGAGAACCATAGAGTTGTGTTTCAACTTTGTATACATCAGAGGGAGCCTTTAGTGTTACAGTGAAGGTGAAAGAACATAAAGGTGCGAGTATACTTAATCTAAGGAAAGAGTTGTAGCAGAACAATGGAAGGAAAAGAAACCTTGAAGGAAGAGAAACCACATAAGAATATTAAAGAACTGATGTGAAAACCCAAGTGAAGAGAAAAGCGAAGAAGTGAAGTATTAACACTCAGTAGCTGTTGGATCTAGAAGATCAACATATAAGGTTTGTTCGTGATGAGCATTTAGGATTAACTCATAAGATAGAACTAAGAAATGAATGGAAAAGATTCAATCTTAGTATTGGTGAAAACGAAAAGACGAGAATAAAACTAGACTGTAGGATTTAAAGGCCTCATCATCCTATGGATATCGGGCCGTAAGTTGATCGGGCACTAATCGTAAGGGCGGACCCAAACTTTTACAAGTTGAGGGTTTATGATTCCCATCAGGTCTGAAAAGGTGTTAAAGCTCGTGTAAGTGTTGCACCCGACATCGTTTTGGACTGTCAGGTCAAGAAAATCTAGATCAACGGTCACAAAACATCAAGCTAGTTTAGTGATCGGGAAAAAACATCATTCATCAGATGGAGGACAAGATCGACGGTGGAGAGAGGTTGTGACAAAGGCATTGAGAAGGCAGAACCAAAAAGTTATAGGCATGGATTTAAGTTATTTGAAGTCTGGTTGTGATCGCATATCGCAAGTCGAGAGTTTCGAAGGCCTACTCTATTGAGTTATAAGGTTTTGCGAGAAGGATTAAAGGATTAACCAAGGTTTCCACAAGGGATGAAAGGTTGTGTTGTAAAGTTTTAATGGGAATATTGATGAAGGTTAGAATATAGAAAGTCTAAACATAATGTTTCCGCATGTGGTTCAAATGAAGAGGCCTTAACCTTGAATATGAAGGTTTGACCAAGGTGGTCATAGGAATTCCTGGGATAAAAGAGAATATGCATCCTATATGCATATTGTGGGTACACGCAGGTATTAGCCTTGCATCAATAAGTTTGGTACCTATAAGTGTAAAATTATAATTAAAACAAGGATATGATAAATTTGGGACCTATAACTGTAAAAATTATAATTGAAACAAGGATATGATAAGTAAGTGTACCCAACTTTTGAAAATCGAAAATATGGAAAAACATGATTTAATAGAAGATCTATAATTTTCTTATGAGTGAAAGGTAAGAGTTTTGGACATAAATACACTTATAATTGAAACAATGATATGATATGTAAGTGTACCCAAGCTTTGAAAATCGACAATATGGAAAAATAGCATTTAATATAAGATCTATAATTTTCTTATGAGTGAAAGGTAAGAGTTTTGGACATAAAATATCCAAGTATGATAATGATTTAATAAGTCAATAATTATGTCTAAAATATCATTACATGAAGAGGAACACTATTTAGAGACTTAATTAAATAGCATTTAATAGAATATCTATAATTTTCTTATGAGTGAAAGGTAAGAGGTTTGGACAGAAATATTTAATAAGTCAATAATTATGTCTAAAATATCGTTACATTAAGAGGAAAATTATTTAGAGACTTAATTCCATCATATGCATTAGTTAAACTTTTGAATCTTGACCTAGAAAATGTAAATGGAAGGTAGAATTTATAAGTTAGTATTACAAATCTATTGCGCATTGATGAAAATAAAAGTAGGTCTGTTAAATGGGGCTTATTACAGAATTAATGGATGTTATTAGAAGTGATAAATTGAAATTAGTAATGAAAGGATACATGAATTCCTTGGAGAAGACTAAAACATGGGACTTGGTAGCACTCCCAAAAGGGTAGTAAATTTGTTGGTTGTAAATGGGTCTACAAACTAAAATATGGTGTTGATGATAAAGTTGAAAAGTACAAAGAAACACTACTATCCAATGGGTATTATCAAATGGAAGTATTGATTTCCATGAAATATTTTCATTATTTCCTTGTTTTTCTTCTATTCATGTAGTATTAGCACCAATTTATTTTCTTGATCTTGATTTAGAGAATCTACTTGTGAAAACAACACTTTTACATGGAGTTTAGATGAAGAAATAAATATGGAACAACAAGAACAATTTATTTTAGTATTAGAAAAGAATATCAGTTTTCAAACTCAACAATTCATTATACATCTTGAATAAGTTTCCTGAGAAATGATACCAGAAGTTTAATTCCTTCCTGGTGAGCCAAAATTTTACGAGTGAGTATGACCATTACGTTTACTTAAAGAATTTAAAAATGGCATATTCATTATATTATTGTTATATTTTGAAAATGTTTGTATTAAGAGAAAACACGGTTGAAATCAGCAAGCTAAAAGACTCATTTGGTTAAGACTTTTGACATGAAGGATGTAGGATAAGCAAAACAAATTTTGGGCATAAAAATACATAGAGACAAGAATCATGATAATCTTTGGTTATCATGTAACATACCCAATCCCCTTTATGCCTTTCTAAGTGTATGCCATATAATGTTTTTTTTGGTATTCAACTCAAATCTATTTTCTAAGGTGATCATCACCTCCTTTTCATCAAGAGATTTTTTGTAGTGTCAACTTTATTAAAATCTTAATTTTGATCATCAAAGTTACGATCATTTGCAGAATTTCACCCTTTGCATCATGTGAGTTATAATGAGCAACTAATATGTGGAAAATGACATGGCACCATAGATCTACATCTCATCATAGGGTGGTTCCATAATAACACTAGGGCCACTGGCCTACCATTTCATCGACAAGCCTAACTAATTTACTTTACATGTATTTACTTGAGAGGGATTTTAAATAAAACTTTAATTCATTAATTCCATGTAAACAATTAATTCTGCTAGAAAAAATCACTACAAATCTACATGGTGGGAAGGAGCACAAAAATAACATTACACTGTCATCAAAGAAGAATACTCTCAAGAAAACTATGAATCACAAGAAATTAGGCAGAAAGAAACAACTCTCAAGACAAGCAGGGGGAAAGCCCTGCCCAACAACAAAGAGTGAACTTGACAATTATGAGGATTCGAATATGGCACAAAATAAATCTTCATTTAACAGCGAAGTAGATCTCCTAGACCAAACTTCTTCTTCGACTATCTTCAAAAGGATGAACACAATAGATCGCAAAGCTAAGACACCAATGTCCCAAGAACTAGAAGAGATGAAGGAGATGCAAGATAAAGAAAGTTGGAAGACCGTAGAGAAAAAAAAGAAAGCTACAACATCAATCTCGCCAAGAAAGACGAGGAGCTAGACAATTAAAAACTAAGAAAATTATAGGTCTGATAGACCAATTTGGTCTCAGTGGATGTTAACCACCACCACCACCACCACCATCATCATCATCATCATCATATTTCACCATTTTATAAATTAAAAAATAATCCCACATGAAAATAAAACTTAGGTTGGAACTAAACTGACATGATAAATTCCAAAGCGTTGAAGACTTCATCTGCAATTAAGAGAATCTACAATTTGTCCATAGTGAAACCTAAAATATTTCCTTGATCACCAATAGGGTGAAATTATGAACTTTCTATAGTCCATTGATGAGGTGAACTCTACAAAAAGAAATTATTCATTGATGAGTTAGACTCCCAATATTTTAGTTGACCAATAATAAATTAAATACCTCAAAACGTTTCATTGAACACTGATGGATTAAATACCCAAAACTTTTAGCTGAATATTTATAGAATAAATACCTCAAAATTTTCATTAAAAATCATTGTGTTCATTGACCATTAGTGAAATTTAGGATTTGAGTTTTAGTAAATATGTCCAATTTTTCGAACCCTCAATGGTATTATTGATGATTGATCAAATATAATATTTAAATTTTGGAAAAAATTTCAAATATCCAAACCCCTAATGGAATTATTAGTCATTGGTAGAATTTAATGTTTAACTTCTAGAATCTTTTTCCAATAACCACTGATGGGATTACCAACCATGGATGGAGTTTAATGTTTAACTTTTGGAAATTTTGTCCAATTTTCTGAACTTGGGATTTTATATAAATTTAATATTTTACTTGTTAAAGGCCTCATGAATTTTCCCAACTATTAATGGAGTAGATCATAGCTAGCTTTGAAACACATCTAGGCGAATTTGGGTTATATATCAAGAATGGTTTACCCTATTGAAGGAATTACTCAAATTTAAGAACACAATTATTTACATAGAGCTCCAATGGTCACAGATTAAATAAAATTATTACTTAAATTCAGGTCTTCATTATGTATAGAAAATCCACGAATGTAAGTAATTATATGCATATAGATATATTTGTATGCTTATTGCATTAAGGATAATTTGTTTCCTAGAATGGATTACTACTGGAACTTATCACATTCACTTATGTAAACAATGTTTCTTACCACCATTTTTTAAAACTAAATTTTATGTAAACCTTATCGAAAATTCATGTAAACTTATGCAGTTGAAATTTCAAATTAATTTGTTAGGAATAGGGAAAGTTTAGACATTTTATATAATCATCTAGATAGATATGTTGCCTGACCATATTTTATGCAATGCTTGACACCAAAAGTGGTAGGATTCATATGTAATTAGGCATACTTACTAGGAGTTACTACCCACCATTGGGTAGGATTAAAATGTAAAGTGCACAAACTTATTACTGTCTTTTTTGCATGATTAGGAAAGAAGATTATGTGAATTTTCTCTACTTTAGGCATCACATTACTCCCAATAATATCTTGTGAACTTAGAATAATTAGTGTTCATGTTGAAATATATATAGAAATCAAACATAACTTTACATATGACATGAATATGTATATATGCAATAATCATATCAAAACATTTTCTTCTCTAATTTTACAAACAAAATAAAAAGAGAAAATGCACAATATTTTGTGAGCTTGAAGTTGAAATATATCAAGCTCAAACATAAATTTAGATCTAGCATGAATATGTATATATGACATAATCATATGAACAAATTTTCTTCTTTAATTTGAAGAAAAAAATTCAAAGAGAAAATGAACTATAATTATGTGAACATTCTCAAATTCCAAGCTGGAAACCAGTTTTGGAGCCTTTTCCACCCTACCATAGGCTACAATTCCATGTCAACTTTGTATGATCGGTCATTCACTAGTTAGGAATGACACCAAAACTTATAACTCTTTGGTAATTGTGTTAGATGATAGAAATATCCATCAAACCTTTGATAGTGTCATGAATTTCCTTTCCCAATTGACTTTGGGCCTCTACAATCTCTAGATGCATTTTATATTAGTTAGCAAAGAAAAAATGGAATTCCTTCATTTCTTCGTAGTCTCTCAACGATTTCTCCATCTATTTCTTATCCACTAGCACACATCAAATTGCATCCCACCCTACCTAGATATATTAAAAGTTTGTTTTCAAGTGTTTGACAAGAAAAAATCATTTTTTACGGAGCTCAAAACAAACCAATGTCATTCCCATTTGTGTTTGGAACTTTTCTATTCATATTTTGTAATATAAGACATATTTAATAACCTATAATGTTTCAATCATCATCACATTGAACATTGGAAGCATGCCACTAATGATTCACAATGCTCAAGAACCTATGTGTCTCTTCTTTCTATGGGTGTTTCTCCCTGTGTGTGTATGGACAAATTTCTATGTCTATTAATGTCTTATACCATTTTCCCTTCATGTGTCTCTTCCTCCTATATTTTTCCTTAATCATTATAGTATGTTGCTACGTAGTCCCACATATATGCTAGTACCCTAAGCAAAGAATGGGTCAACCTAAAAATCCAAGGAATGTACTTATCCCATTTTATCTATTAATTTCTAAATCACTATCGTAGTTGGCTTATTATCAAATATGTGATAAATATGAAGTATTTCGTATTTATCCCGGAGAAATATCCCGATCCCATCTTCCCTCTGTTCTTTTAACGTGAAAGAAGAATATTTCTTCTTTCGTATCAATCCTTTGTCTATTCACTCCACCAAAAATTTCATATTTATAAGGGCGATTTTTCTAACTATCCAATTGCTTAAAATCAAAGAGCTCTTGGGAAAGAGGGAAAATGTTTAGATATATACTTGAATTTCATGGAAAGGATTTCGAAAGACAATTCCTACAATTCCGTCATCATTTCCCTCTTCATATCTAAAATTAGTGCTCCTGTTTCCCTAATTGGTTGTGTATCATATTTATTAATCAATCGTTTACATTACATATACATTGTGTTGGATTCTTCTAAATCATTTTTGTTGTGATGAAAAAAGTGCATATATGCCCTCACAAGCAATAGAAAAGAATTATTTTAATTCATTACAATTAATTACAAATTAACTCAAGGTCAAGATGTGGATATTACAATCCCCTCCCCCTTAAAGGGACATCATCCTCAGTCTTCAACAACTCAGGGCATTCGTTAATTATAATAACATTTTCCTAGCTTCTCACTTTCATGGAACTAGAATTCATTAATGCTTGTGTAGCCACATCAACAACATGATCCTCTTTAGTCATCCTTCATTTTTCATTTTTCCTTCGCTATTTGGCTACCTCTAGGTCTTTGACGTTCCACCAAATTCCTACAACATTTATCAATGATCAGGAAAATTAGAACCTTTTTCCATACATAACTATTTCCCTGAATTTTTCTAATCATGATGAGGTATTTATTCAAACATGACACTTATCTATATTACTGTGGATTCACATCCATACGGTTTTCACGGGAAAACTCAACTCATTATTTTTTCTAGATAGAACCAATTGCTCAAGATCCAAAATTTCTTCTTATTTACTCAAGTATCCTTTCCGGTTGCTTCGTACTGCTAATCTATTAGTATTGTAGAGCTATTTCCATCTCATAGGGTTCTCATGTCCTAGAAGTATCTTATTCTCCACACTTTCTAGTGCATCTATCACCACTTTTCCTTCCCAAACAACTTCATCATATCATCTATATTAGGTACATATAAACAACTACAATAAGATGTTATCTTAAAAATTTCAATTAAAGTTTTTTCAAACTTTCATGCTATAGATTCTATGTTTTGACCTAATTTATCAAGCAACCCATATTTATCATCATGAGGTTACCCTTTTTCAAAATGTTTTCTCTGGCTGTGGTAGGTGTGAGTCTTAATTTTATGCATATTTACATAGTTATTCATATTGTAAAATGATTTTTTGGAAAATGAATTGTGTTTGTGAATTTAGTTTCTTTAAAATTTTGCGGACATTCCACCCATCAGTAAGGACATAAAATCTTTGATATGACCTTAAAGGATGTTATGGAAAAATAAATAGAATGGCGAGGAAACTAGCTATCATGAAAAGAAATGAATTAATTATAAAACTGAGTTGAATTTCTTAAAAAAAGGAGACAAAATAAAAGAAAAGGGAGAAAACAATCAATGAGGAGTTATAAGAGGAAATTATTAAAGATATGATAGGGTAGAGTAAAAAGTCATAAGATTAAATATTTTAAGGAGACTTAAAGGATACTAAGTATTAAAAATTTAACTTAATTTTAGAACTATACAAATTAAAGTGTAATCATTTTAATTTTATATATATATATTAATATATATATATATTAGTGAATTTAAAAATATTCACATAGAGAAATTCAAAAAGAAAATAAACAAAACCTTGAATGATGTAAAGGGTGCTAGTTAGGAGATAAATGAAAGGGGAAAGTTTCAGATGTTATGGCAAAAAAATATTAAAAGATTAAATGAGCTCATTTTTTTGAAACGAGAAACAAATAAAAGGAAGGAATGAAGGAATTAAGATGAAAAAGAAATATTAATGTATGACGGGGTGGAGATAAAAGGTTCTACATTAAGGATTTAAAGAAACTTTAAAATATAATAAATTTTTTTGTTATTCATTTAAGAACTTTTACACAGTTAAAACGATATAATTTAATTTTAAAATTAATTTAGAGAAATAATCGAATTTAATATTTAATTAGACAAATTTCAAAATTTTTAAATTGACAGCTAAATAGAATAGAAATAAAATAAATGTTTTAAACTGATAGTTTAAAATTAGAATGTAGAATCATTTTTTTTTTTTTTTTTTTTTTAATTTTGATTTATGTAGTTTAGAGAAATAACAAAAGGTTGGAGATAAAAGTTGCTCAACTAGTAATTTACAATAGTTAATGGTTCTCTACATGTTTGTCTGTCCAAGACCCAACTCATCTACAATAAAATATAATATATAATCAAACAAACATCATTAGTATTCAAACACAAAATTATTCACCACAACATAATTAATGCCTTACTTAAAACCTCAAAATTTTCCATACACATCAATCCATTTTTTTCAAATATCAGTTAAAATGAAAAAATGAAATTCATAATTCAATCACATATGCACTACCATCACTAATCCTTACATAATAAAATCACAAGTTTCAAATTTGAAACCATTGTGTCATTGCTCATGGTATGAGGCACAAAATGCATCCCTGCATTAGTTAATGCTTCAACCCATCTCATGGATTCCGCCATGATTTTGTAAGGTCAAACTAATGTCTCGACACATCATCCATCCACCTCACTCACATTTTACCAACCCTTTAGGAACCTTACTTCTATCCAAACACAAAAACAAGAATGTACCCCTTTTCTGCCACACATTTCCTTGGGAATCCCACCATGATAGGTTCTCTTTAATGTTGAAAATAAGTTCATAGTGTAGAGTCCCATCCTGAAAGGAGACCGTGGACATTGGTGCAACATTATAGACTTCATGTACCCATCATCAATATGGCCTCACACATGGATTAGTTTTATTGGCATCCTACATTCACTTAATGCAAATCACATAATCATGCAATTCTAAATGTATCCTCATAATTACGCATTTTAAAGTATGAAATTTCAATTCAATACTTATTTGAATGGTTGTCCTTTTCTTCACAAGGTTTGTATAAGTTTAGCTTAGTATTGTTTTAAGTATACATAATTCATTCATGTTCCCGATTAACATGTGACATGAATTCTTCCACATCATCTTTTTTCAAGTCTCTTCTTCCTTGCAATCGCTCACCCGCTATCCTCAAGCATCGCTTCTCTACCAAATAGTCCCTCAAATGAAATTTCTTGCAAATGTTTTCTTACATAACAAGGTTAAACATACTCATGATCTATTTGTTACAAACTCAACCACCTCTATGTGGGTGGTTGGGTACTATGAAATTACCCTATTTCATTCTAAATTTACTAGAACAACTCCAATAAAAAAATTAGCATCGTTCCTCACAACTACTCTATCAAGAGGTTTTGTTTAGTATTAAATCCTAATTAGACCTCACACTATTTGGGATAAAAGACCCGAATGGATTTTAGCCAATAAACTATTATTTATTTTCAAGAATGTGATAAGATATGGGAAATTGTCTTAACAAAAGGAAGCTATTTCTAAACTAAACTAAATAATGCAGTAAGATGAAAATTGTATACACTATGCTAATAATCATGAAAAATATAGAGGAGAAACAATAAGAAATGATGCATGAATACTTAGATACATAGGTAGGGAAAGAGCTAGTTGTATTCCACGGAAAAACATATATTTAACTTTCTAGAACAAATGAACAATAGCCAAAATATAGAATTGAAAATTAATCATACATGAAAGTACATAAATTAAAATAGGAAGAATATATGAAATACCATCTAACTTATATAATAGTCCATAATCTTAATAGTTTACATCTTTTTTTCACTAACTGCTTCACAGGTTATCAGTTGCTTCAAATTCCAAATAGTAGTGGTGTTTGATGCCAAATTATGAGCCATAGAGGTTGTCAAAGCTAGATGGGAATCTCTCTAGTAAGTAGTGCTTAGAAAGAAATTTCCATTGGTATATAGAAGTCCAAAAAAAGGTTCCTAGATCAGAAGTTCGAACCTGCTAAAGAATCCCTTTAGAAAGCTCAAAAAACCCAAAAAATGGCTAAGTCTTGAAGAAAAATCGCAATCAAGACCCGGGAGGCTCATCGCATATCGCATATAAACATTCAGACATGTATAGAGCACTAATGGACCATGAAACAGTGTCAGTCGGCGGGTCAGGGCACAGTGTATCGACAATTGGCTATTGACAGGGTCCTAGGACGAAGGCAGATCACCCCCTTCTCTCTCCTCCACATGGAAGTATAGCGGTATGTCGATCAACAATTAGTGGCTTTATTTTCTTGGCTATCGACAATCAATGAGGGTCACAACTCTAAAACATGGTAAACCATCGATATTGCAATTTAGTAGAAAGTCGTGAGGGAGGCCAAAAAATCATTCACAAAGGAAATGTCTATGAAAATAGGGTTGGGATGGCCTTTTTCTCTCTCCTCTAGGGGTCCACGTGGCAGATTCTAATTGATCCTAAAAATTGATGTGGTGGATCACGCCATCAATGATGTGGTAAGTACAAAACATGACGTGGTAGGTGGACATGAATCACTCATTTTAGGTGTTTTAGGGGTCCTATGGGGTTATTTCTAGGTTTCACATGTCACCACTCACAGGGTGACACGTGGAAGTGATGACATCACCCCACAGATTGGGGATTACAATAGTTTGGGGCGAAAGTTAAAGATGATGTGGCGAACGACTACGATATGTGGGAACCTCTCATACACGATAAAGTATTATGTCATGGTCTATAAGGATATCACATCTGGATTGTTAGCCCACTCCAATGAAAATGTTAAAGAGTCCCCCCCTCTCCGTGGTTGTGATTGTGATATCTTTTGGTGGGATCGACCCCAAAGATCGACGATCACAGGGATAAATCGAAGCGCCATAGGCAAAACACAATAACATGCTGAAGTTCAGGATTTCATAACAAAAAAAGTAAGAAGCCCCCAGACAGGAGTCTGAAGGGCTTAGCTCCCAAGGGTTATACCCCTTGTTGAAGTCTCTGCTCATATGTGTTGGGATGGGGTCCTGTGGGTCATTTTTGGGGTCAAAATAACCCAAGTTTTGATATATCTTTTGTAAATGATGTAAAGTCTCTGCGATTTGTGGATGAAGAGCGTGTAGAGGATTAGGAGAAAAAGGGGTCTTAGCCCCTTGTTTGCAGACCATGGGATTGTATAAATAGTTGTGTCTTAGAGAATCTAAGAGATATATATAAGAAATCATGGATGTAATGGGCCAGTGAGAAAAATGTGTTAGCACAGAGAAGTGGGTTATTTAAGAGAGAAAGGATATGCAACTGAGTGTGCAGAGGCCTAAAATAGAGTCGGCAGCTGAGTATGCAGATTCCTACAGCTGAATGTGCAGGGTAGTTTTTGTTGCACTAAAAATTGTCACCTTGACAATCTGCAATCTGTGTGAGTCCATTACTACTCATTCTTTCCTCCTTTGCAAGTCTTAAGCTTCAGTTGCTCATATCAAGCCTTCAAAATAAGGGAAAGCCCTCAAAAGTCTCTAAAACTCTAGTTCCGCACTTTCTCTTTGCATTACCTGCAGTCCCACACCTAATGGTCATGTCTCCTACGCACTTGACTGCTCTGTCTCTGTGTTATGGGTGCAGACCCCTGTAAAAGTTAAAAAGGCACGAGTACATTCTAAAAACTCCCTTTCAATCATTTCCAGAAGCTTCTAGAAGGAATCTTGAGGTGGCAAGTTTGCTCTTTTAAGGTTCATGCATCCCATACCTTAAGGAGCTAACCCCTTGATGTGAGGAGCTTATCCCTTTGAAGGAGGATTCTATCCCTTCATACGTGGACCTGTAACTGACTCCTCTGCACTATAAAAAGAAGCATTTGTGTTGGTTACTTGGGAGGTTAGAAGCTGAATATTTTTGAGGTGAAATGTTGTTGGAACTTAGTCTTCTTAGTTGAGTTTTTATGAGGAGATATTACATACCTCTATGATCTCATTTGGAAGAGTGCAAGGATTGTCAAAGTAAAGGAAATTCCTGTTTCGAACCCCAGGAAGAGCTTGTTCAACATCAAGGCTGAAAAGGTTGTAAGGTTCTTCTACTTCAAAGTTAATACAAATAAGTTTGTTTTTCTCAATAAGCTGTTGATTCATGGTTTATTTTATGGATTCCTTGATCACCATAATAAACATGATTTATGATATGTTCTATGTAGGTGCTATTTAATGTTTGCTTGCTTGTGATTACAAGTTCTCAAAGGTAACTTTTTTGAATGATTGAAGGATGGCTACTATGAAAAAGCATTGGATCTAAGGTAGGGTCTTAACACCTTTATAGTATTTATTCATAAATTGTATATGTCTAGAGAAAGATAGATTTGTTTGTCTGTTTGTTACAAGACTATCTTCTAATACTAGGGATATCAGTCTTGTCCACACGATCGATTTATCCGGCCAATAGTTTTGAGTATGTAAACATGAATTTAAGATCAATAAATAAGATTATCGAAGAATTCCTGTGTATATCTATTTATTTCTGTTTACTTCTATTTATGATATATGTTGTGGATGAATAATTTGTTTATGAAATATTTATCTAATGATGCATGATTCACTAGAATAAGTCTTAATAGATGAATACAATGCATAATAAGTACTTCCATGAAGACTGGGATGAATTCTATTATGTCTATTGAATAACTTAAGTAGATCTTTGAGAACACTAATCTAGGATTTTTATTTGATGCACGTAAGTGGAGAAATTTATTGTTAAGGGTCCACAAAATCCAATCGTAGACCCTCATGAAGGTGTAAAGACTATTTGAATAGAGTTGCAGTATCGAGCCCTAGGGGCTTATCGATCTGTGTGAAGGCTGATCTAGGGTGCTAAAAGGCATCGCACTGATCTCTCGATGTAGAAACCTGGTTCTAGCATCTCCCCATACTGCTTCGGGTGAGACTGCAGCCTACGCTACGTGGGTTGTTGATGAAAGGGCCAGTAGTGCAGGGATTTGTTTGTTAGAGCAACTAACTTTGAACCTAGGTCAAGACCCCCTAAGCCAACAAATGGTTCCATTGCTAGGACTAGGATCTGCGTGAAAGAGATGTGTGATGTTGCATCACTGGAATCTGAGCAAGAAATAAATTGAAAATTGGGTGGATCGAAAGATTCACAAATTCGCGGCATAGGAAAAGAGGAATTCGTGCCTCTCAAACGAGCAGTGCTTGGATAGGTATTTTTATATATAGTTACACAAAATTTTCTTCTGCACCTTCCCGTTCAAATTATATGAGTGGTTAGCTAAGTTGGTAGATGGCTAAGAGAGGTGGAAGCTTGACAGACCAATAGTGTGGACTCCAGAACTGGTATGATGATTACAAGCCTTTGAAGACAAGGTCACGTGAGTTGTTGATCATTGACTCGATCGAATTATTAGAGGGTTTGCTTCAGAGTTCATGGTTGATACCTCAGTCAGCTACAATGAAGCAGAGTGAAGGTTTTTCAAGGGACCGCAAGGTAAGTATCTAAGCTCTTTGAATACTTGAATTAAAATGTTGTTGTGTGAAAAACGGGTGATGCCATTACCTTGATGTTCAAATCTACGCAAAGTGGACAACTATTTAGAAATCATGAAGGATCAAGACCAGAGTATAGTCCATTGATTGGACCTCCTGTGAGTGACGACGAAGGGGTAGAATGAACTCCACTGCAAAGTGTTGTTTAGTTGATAACACATTGTTTTCCATGAACACATAAGCCATCCACTCCACCTCCACCTCCACCACATACACCTTCACCCACAACTCCACCTCCACCACCACCATCCAACATGGTGAACACCATGAAGCTACTAATTTTCAAAGGCATAGGGAATGAAGACACAAAGAAGTTTTGGTTTGTTTTGAATGTTGTGTGGACAATGTTGCAGATTACTGATGACAATATAAAGAAGGCATAATTGGTTACCACTCTACAGGGTCATGCGATGACTTGGTACATTAAGTATTGTTCTAATAGTCCTCTAGCATCACTAGAAGATATTAAGGCTGATTTAAACAAAGAGTTTAGTAAGCCTAAGTCTAACTCGTAGATAGTAGTTGGATTTAAGGAAATCACAATGAGTTTTGTGAGACACCTTGGGAATTAGATAAGAGGTTGAAATGTGTAATTCGAGAAGAAATCATGCAACTCATAGATGGTCAACATCGTGAATGGTTTATAGCTTCACTTCTGCCCCACCTAAGGATTTCTCTTTCACAACAGAAGATAGGAAATTAGGCCAAAGCATTGGAAATCACGATGAGGTTGCATGCAATGCCCATTCAGGATCCAACTTTGGGGGTATAACAGATTCACTCTCAACTATAGAGACTCTTCTTAGAATTGCAAAGCTTGAAGAAAGACAAGGAGGCTAAACTAGAGGTGCACACAAAATTTTGGTGTTTGAAGTGCAAGAGCTAGGGGAATGATAAATGGCATTGTCCCATATTCATGAATTATATTACAGGAGAGGGACCAATCCCCCTCAAGATGGAAGCCCTAGTAGGGTCGAGCATGGGTGCTGCACTATGGTGTGTTATTTGTCAAGTTGCTGGAAAACACACAACGTATAATTGTTATTTGCTTCAAAAGTTTGTTTAGACACTCCAGCAGTTGGTTTGTGACTTCTGTAAGTATGTGGTCCATTATGAATGCCACTTTCATAGCTATGATTTTATGATGGAAAGAATGCCTACATATCGGATGGAAGCAGAAACTTGGCCTCCAGAGCAAGGCGACGGAAGAGCATGCAGAGGATATCAAGGATGAGGCTGAGGCTGACGAGGAGGAGGGTCTGGTAGAGGTTGTGGACAGGTTATCTATTACAACGGTGGAAGATCAGGACACTACCCGTGGGAGTGTTAGAATCATATTGCTATAGGGATAAATGCATGGGTGTTTGGTGATGTAGAAAACCCTCAAGGAACTTCCCATGATCTTCAGCAAACAGTTAGATTAGCTGCAACTTTCACAAAGATAAATGCATATCTATGTTTAACAAATGAATATAAAAGTGAGAAGGAATTATTACCTCAAGTATTAGTGTGGTGTTTTTGGAGAGCGCAATGCAATTAGGTGGAAGACCTCTAAGCCGACTCCAAATAAAAAACTGCACATAGCAAAGAGAAGCATAATATCACAACATAAAACCTTGATAAACAAATGCATAAACATATAAAAGATACCTAGTTGCATATAACTAAGCCACTCATGCTAAAAGATATTTAATTAACATATAAACAAGTTATACTACCAACATCATGGAGTGGACAACACAACTGTAGTTCTATATTGATGTAGAAAGAGTGATTACAACAATTAGTTTCAAAATCCTTCCCTTACCCCTACAACTCCTCTCTCTCTCTCCCTTCTTAACCTCTTCTGATGCCTTATTCTGATAATCTACTCGACAGTCAAATAGGAAATCCTTTCAAATGGTTTGACCCCTTTCACAATGGCCTAAGCCTTGCATATATAGCATGTGAGGTTAGGGTTGCCAAGTCCTTCATGAGTTCCATTAGGCGAAACTAGTGATGTTTCCATGCCTTTGTGCTCTTTCCCATTTGCATACTCCATTAGGAATTAGTCATTCCCCCAAATAGGTTGAGTTCTGATGTTTCCTTGCTTCTATGAGATGACATAGGAGAGAATCTAGGGATATTTTCTTAGTCAACTCATTCCCTTGACCCATAGAAACTCATTAGGGTTCACTAATGCTCTTCCTAAGGTAACAAACACAGTTACTTTGGGCACTAACGCACCCTTAGCCTTGCTAGGAAGATTTATAAAGCAGGTTGGCAGCGCTTAGGCAGCGTTAGCTTGACAACTGGGCATGCGAACTTGGTCATTCCTTCAGTCATCATGTCTTTATCCTCTAAGCTAATGAGGAGGTCATTTTCCTGTATAGCAGATGCCCCCTAAAATGTGAGATCAAAGGCTGCGACAATGGCCGAAATACTTTATATTTAATTATCCTTTTCTTGGGAAAAAAGAGAGAGAGGATCGAAGCTTCATGCCGTATGAGAAATGCTATGGGGTAAAATGCATGCTGTATGGAGAATGAAAACTACCCTCAAAGGCCTTCTCGGGACCTTCGATAGACTGTAAGTTTATCTGCAGAAGCTACCGATTTCTACACATGTTCATCTATCAATATCAATTAACAAAGTATGGAAAGAGGATTACCTCAAGTCTCCTTCTAGATTTGTTTGGATATTTCAATGCAACCAAGAGGAACTCCCTCAAAGCGGACTCCAAATAAACTCCTGCACAAAGGAAAGGCAAACACAATCACTGCATACAACCTTGAAAACTAATATATGAATGCACAATGAACATCTATTTGTATACAACTAAACTACACATATAAACAAGTGTCAAATGAACAACTTAATGAACAAGGTTACCGACACCATGGAGTAGGGAACACAACTGCAATTTTGTATTAATAATGGAAGAGTGATTACAACCATCCGTTGTATTAGTCTTCCTTTGCCCCTTCCAATTCTCTCTCCCTCTCTCTCTCTTCTAGCTCACTTCTTCAAGTATGTGATAGTTCACAACAGCTTAGTAGAATATCCTTTCAAATGCTTTGACCCCTTTCACATTGACCCTCTCATTGCTTATATAGCAATCAGTTTATGGTTGCCAAGTTCCTCATAGAGTTCACTAGGGAAAAAGCAATGAAATTGCCCTGCTTTCCAGCTCTTTCCCATTTGTCTCCTTTTTCAAATTGGAATTTCCCCAAATAGTTTGATTTTTGGATGCTTCCTTGCTTCTCTTGAGAAAATTTAGGGATAAATATCTAGACATTTGTGAGTCAATTCATTGGTTTGACCCACTAAACTTCCCTTAGTTTCACTAACGCTACCCCTGGTCTAACAACTTGAGTTAGTAGGGTCACTAACTCACCCTTAGGCTTGGTAACAAGCTTTATAAAGCAAGTTTTCAATGTGAAACCAGTGTTAGTGTGGAATCAAGGCCTGCAATTGTGGTCTTTTCTTTAGTCATCATGTCTTTCACCTTTAAGTTGATGAGGAGGTCATTTTGTTGTATAACAAATGCCCCCTAAAGTATGAGATCAGAGGCAGAGACGATGGCTGAAATACTTTATTAAAACTATAATTTTTCCTATCAAAATGTAGTGAGAGAGAATCTTCGAGCAGCAAGGGAAACCTGATACAACACATATATACAAAACTGCTAAAATCATGTCCTGAGTAGGGCATTCTCATGCTCAGTACCTATGTTAGAGTAATATTCTCAAAAGAGATATGACGATACTGGCCACCGATAAGCACAATGCGTATCTAGTTTCATAATAGAATCATCCTAAAACAACTATGTTCAAAAAACAATATCCGCAACATGGGAGAGGAAACAAGGTTGAATGATGCAAGGCTCTATCCAAGGTCTTGATTTCCGCTTCACCGAACAACATAGATCAATACATGTGAATATATGTGTTGACGTCGAACATGCACGAAATCATCTGATAACTAGCCAATAATGGAGACTATTAACAGACGTGAGGAAGGCCACCAATAATGGTGATGGTCTCCAAGATGCACAGTCTAATCTAACGAGTGTGAAAGATGTCTTCGTCGTCAAACACCCATAGAATTTCTTAATCAGGAGCCAATATCAGGAGCAAATAATGAGAACCCCTAACCAAGCACAAGACAACCTTCCACTAATGTCTGCAAGTACCAAGGCACTGAATGTGTTTCTGGGTTATCTTCCTAGATAGAGTGTTGAAGTTAATAGGAAGAAACCTATCGAAGGGTAGGCAATAATGTGTCCTACATTAGTCGACACGAAATGGGACAAGAATGATTTTGATATTTGAGGAATCTTTTGAGCATTTGGGTCTAAACAATAGAGGGCATGATGAAAGCATATGTTTGATCATTTGATGGAGGAAACAAATGGGTAACCCTTTAAAAAAAGAAGGCACGACAGTGGTTTTAACTATACAACACTAGACTCATTAACACTACAGAGTGTTAGGATACAGAGACGCAATTACATCAGAGTATATAGTCTAAACTCAAAGGATGGTAGGGTTCATATTGAGAGGCCATCAAAAGGAGGTTTTTCTGAGGGAGTGCCATTTTCAAGGGAATGACTACTACCAAACCATGCTGTCAAATACGGAATACAGTTGTATTGTCCACTTTCACCATCTGATTAATTTTATGAGTCTAGAAAGGTAAACTCATCAATCTTTTCATTTTTGAAGAGTCTGGAAAGGACCACAAAAAGAGCGACTCTTTACCTATCTGATTAGTTTAATGAGTCCAAACAATCAAACTCGTCAATTTTTTCATGTTTTAAGAGTCTAAAAAGTATCGTAAAAAGAACAACTCTATATCTTTTCCATGTAATTTAAAGAGTCCTGACTAGACAACTGAGTGGTATTTTCATATTTAGAGAGTCTGAAAAGATAGTAAAGAGGGACTCCATGGTGGTCCCTTTGTCATAGTTGTTAACTGGGTGCGACAAAAGGTTAATAGTATACCCGAATCGGTTACTTTCCATAAGTTGATCTATTGAACCTAAATAAAGAGAAACCTATTTTCAATAGATTTCTACGTCATTTTGTTATGAGTACGAGGCGATGTATTAAACGCATTTTTTGTCGCGAATTTTTAGTGAGTCATGCGACGACAAATTCAATACCTTCAACAAAATTTTTAATGAGTCAAATGAAGAAAACTCATGGTATCTTTTCCAGTTTTGTGAGTGAGAAAAGGATGGAAAAGAACGACTCATCCCTTCTTCATAGTTTTAATGAGCTCGAAGGAGGGGAAAAACTTGGGGATTTTTCAATTTAAGAGCGAGAAACGGTCCCAAAAAAGAAAGTTCTCTTGCTACTGTCATATATTTTTAACGAGCCCGGTAACCAAAACTCGGGAATTTTTAGTTTAACGAGCGAGAAAAAAGCACCTAAAAAGAATGCTCCCTTGGTCTTTTTTAGTTTAATGAGCTGCAAAAAGATCAAAAAAGAGTTTCTCTGAGCATCGTTGTATAGATTTAACGAGCGCAACGATGAAAACTCGGAGATGTTTCTTATTTTTTAAAGAGCGATAAAATATTTCAAAAATGTGCTCTAACCATTGTCGCATAGATTTAACGAGCTCAACGATGAAAAATCAGAGATGTTTATAATTTTTAAAGAGAAATAAAATATCTCAAAATGTGCTCTAATGAGAATTGCATGTAGCTTTTACTGCTTTTCATTCCTGAAGGTGCTTTCATTAAAAAGTATAAAAAAGGTAGCGACTCCTATCATATGGGTTCATGCATGATAAAAAATCATGGAGAATGGACTACTTCCTCTTTAATGATTTCCAAAAATCATGTCTCCAAACATAATATAAGGAAATGCTTTGATCTTTCACATGCATCATTTTCACTATTTGAGATTTTGTGAGAGCATTCTAGAGCTAAAGAGGAGCAGATTTTCCACGGGCCATTGTAGGAGTTCTAGGCAACCATTCGATGTGCCATCAGTCCCAGGTGAAAGCTAAAATCTTTCTCTATGCATTACTGAACCTTTCTTAACAATTTTATGGGTGGAATTTTGCAGATCTAAGGTGCCGTAAAGCCTTATTTGTGCACTAACATCCTCTAGATGGCTAGTAGGGAGCATTGCACACTCTGTACGAGTCACTGGAGGGTGTTAATCCTCCTTGTGCAACATTGGGCGCATTAGAGCTAAAGGGCGCAATGAAAACCCTCATGCATGGATTCCTTAAGTGTTTTTGCCCCATTTTAACTATTTTTAAGGTTATTTTGTGTAGGTTTTAGGCCGGAATGATGCACCTATGGAGAGAACGAGCCCATGATAATGAGGAATTACTGATGTGAAAGGATCCAACATGAATACTTGCATTTCACCGCTACAATTTACTGAAGTATGCAAAGATGGAGCTGATGAAAGAGCATGAGGATTCACTGAGATGGATTATCTGGCATTGGGACGAACACTAGCAAGTGTTCAGGATTGGAGATCAGGTGCTGGATATCGACTGTGATGACATATATTTTTTGACTGGTTTGTCATGTCGTGGGGCATAGGCAAACCTCACCGGTGGTAGGCTAGATCCACAATCTACCTCAGAGCTAGTGCAATCCTACTGCATCCCTAAGAGTGGATAAGATCCCAGTCTATGAGGGTAGTTTTGTGGTTGATTGTGTGATTGGCAGGGTCAAAGAGCCCCCACATTGTGACAAAGGTCGAACTATTTCTTGCAGTTGACTGTGTCCAGCCACAGATGTTCAACTGGTGTGAAGCAGTGCCTCGCTAGTTTAAGGTAGAATTAATAGCATGCGAGACTCATACCCAACACAGTTTTGGGTACGGTACTATTATAGCCTCATTTTTCCTTGAGTGGGTACCTATCATGCGCCCAAGGATGAGCTTAGGTCCCCTTGATCCAAGGGAGCCAAGGTAGGGTCGTTGGTCATCACTCGATCCTCGCACAGAAGGAGGACCGATCCGACATTTCTCCAACGAAGATTTATCCCAGTGGCTTCATAGTCAAATTGTGATTATTGATGGCTATGCTTATGAAGGCATGGACTTTACTGGTGACCCAGACTTGATGCTACCACTCGGGACCAATTGGGGTCTTCAAGATGAGAATAATTTTTTACAATACTTTTAGGTATTTTTTAGCTTTTGAATGTTATGTAATGTTTCTATAGGTGAAATAAATACTAACATGAAACTTTTATGCTTAACACAGATGTGGTGCCTTTATGACCTGCAGGTGAACCTTGCCATGTGCGACGAGGACGTCAACTACTTGCTAGAGGGGGTGATGCCGATAGTCTCCATGAGGTTCTGACGAACTTGGAGGGTTTGACCATGGGTGTGGCCCCCCCATTCCTATGAGGGAGATTCCCACTCATATGCAGCGGCACACAGTTGGTGTACCTGATCGTTTTCTTGTTCCTCTCCAGAGGGTAGCTAGAGAAGTTTTAGCATTTCTGGAGCAATAGGCTATTTTTAGCAAGTGTTTTGGCATAGCCATATCGATGTGATGACATATATGTATTAGAATGCATGAGACAAGTACTCCATCAAATAAAAAAACAATCCAATCACACCAAAAAGGGAAGCAAAACTTATAAATACATAAAATTACAAAGCATATGTCGAGTGCAATACTAGGCATAATACTTTTTCAGATAGAGCCCATATCTGGGCTCCTTGAGTGGGACTCCTTCCCAGTCCTACAGTTCATATGCCCCCATGAGGAGGACTTTCGTTATGACATATGGACCTAACCTTTTGGGTAGAAGTGTGCATGCCTCCAAGAGGTCATATTTTGGATGATAGAGCAACACAAGGTCACCCTCTTGGTAAGGAGGAAACTTAAGCTCTTTTGAAAATAGGAATTGTACCTGGTGCTTGTGAGCCTCAAGTGCCAAGTCGGCATCTCGACAGGTTTTATCCATCTGTTTAAGGTATAGTAAGCGTTCTTCTTCGGCTATAGTTTTGGGCATGGGTTCAATGGCTATTTCCAGGGAAGGGATCTGATACTCAATGGGTTTGTCATAATCGTAAAACTGGATCTCATGTGGGATAGTAGATGGATTAATGTCAGGAATTTCCTCGTGAGAACCATTGAATACATCATGGAATTCCTAAAATAGGCAGGTGGAGCTCACAATTTCCTCAGGATTGCAATCTGCTCTCATCTGGATGTTTTCCACGATGCCTGTCCTGATAGAAATATCAATGGGAAATGATTTGGAAGTGTCGCCCATGTTTCCTTCCACATCCAAAGTTTGGATGGTCGTGTATGGAGAGGAAATGACTTATAGTATGTCAGGGGACAAGATTTGAAGAGGTATCATGTCCGAATCATATATCCGAACATGATGGTGCCAATCCTCCCAATGTTTCTCTCCAAAACTCATGATTTCCTGAACAACTTCATCTGTAGGAAGGAGTTGATTGAATGGATCTGAAGGAGGAGCGGTTATGGGAAGGGCAGTGGTACTATCAACAGAAGCCAACATGACCAAAGATGCGGATGCGGATTGAATGGCTTAGTAGGCTAGTTCAGCTGGTGATAGTAGCATCTGGTCTCTTAATGTGTCAAGGTTGGAAGGAGTAAGTAGGATTCATGGATCGTTCGGTTCATGAGGAATAGATGAAAGCATGTTGACTGTCTATGAAACATTGGGTGGCTGAAAAGGAAAAAATACCATGAGGAAAGAATCCTTCAGTAGACTAGTACCTAAACTGACATAGCAGTCAGTTCCACCTCCTACAAGGGGTATGGAGCCACTTGGTAATGGTGAATAATCAAGGGTGCAGAAAGACAACTGATCTACTGTAATAACCTTTCCATCCAATCGAAATAGGATGATGCGATAGACAATATATACGATGATAATCATGGCATATGTCCAACTATGACCCAGTAAGATATTATTGTCAAGCTTCTTGTCTACGACTTCTATGTCCACCATTACGGTTTTCACATACAAAGTGATGGGGAAATCGGCTAGGTATCCTTTTGGTATAAAGGTGTGGCCATCAAAAGCTTTAAGGGAGTTTGACGGTGGGGATAGGGTTAGGAAACCCAGGGTGAGCCAACATGAAACTGACATGATGCAGGTAGAAGCACCTTCGTCGATGACAGTTCTGTGTATACCTTTACCTTTCAAAGTGATATGCACCTGGAATGCTAGCTGGTGAGAAAGGGGAGGTTTACACTTGTCCATGTCGAAAATAGAAAGCATGGAATCCATTGGGTCAATACCTCCAATATCTGAAAAGAAAGCTTTCCATTACGATGGGCATGTTTGTAATACTTCGAGCACCGACATAGCCAATGGTGCTTGTACCAAATCCTCTACAATGTTGTAGTGTTGGGCAGGACATGCATATGTATTGTGCATTGTGCATCAAAGTGCCCCTTTTGGGGGTCAAATTGAAAGGTCCTCAACTAGCCTTTTGATATGCAAATCGTTAGGTGGCGGTGGGTTTTGACCTAAGGATGGTTCTGCTACAGAAGTGACAGGAGCTCCATATGATTTGGCTCTTGTGGTGAGTTCTACCATTTCAAATGTGTAAATGGTAGAAGGTCCTTCACTAGCTGAAGGATGTTACGAACCATCGTTTCCCCCTTGCGGGGGTTGTGGTTGGTTTGCAATAAGGTTTTGCTGTTGTTGAGTGGGAAAAGGATTTCTAAGGATAGCGGGGGCCTTATCAAAATCCCTTTTGGCAAGGTATTCTTTGCATTCTTGAAGTCGTGGACACGCCAAGTCTTGTGGTCTTCAGCATAGAGTTTGCATGGATATCTGGTGGGTTTATCCTTATCCTCCTCAGTGGGCACAGTGGCCTTCTGTTTTGGGTTGGGCTGCTTGGTTGACTGCTTTTCAGAAGGAGCGGCCTTTTTCTTATTCTTCTTGTTCTTGCCATCGGATTTTTTCGTATACTGCACAGAGTTTATCACAGTGGCAAGAAGAGCAGTTGTATTGGTAGAGGGTTCCACTACCATCTTGGCAATGGAACCATTGAGTTGTTTTACAACGGCCCCAGAGGTTGCGCTGATAATCCCGTTGACGTGCACTCCGGGATGCCGAGTGGCGGAAGCATTAGGATTACTAGGAGCATTGGGGATTATGTCGTAAAGAGTGCCAGACTATGAATATATCAGATCTAAGTGTTGGGCATGATGTATGGATTGGTCTTCTGTGACGTAGCACCTAGAGCGAAATGTCTAGCGATTTGCGGGAGTAAGGACTTGCAGAACCAATCTGTTAAGAGAAAGTCTAGGATGGGAGCTTTTACTGACCTCCACCTATGTATCCATTCATAAATATGATCGGAGATATGGGTGGAGGTATCCTAACAAAATGAAGTGAGGAGCTCTGTCCGAGTCTCATAGTCGATAGATAACTAGAAGTACTTTGGGAATTCCATCGCTAAAGTGTCAAAGGTGTTTAGTGACACACGTGGTCACTCAATATACCATTTCGCTGCGTTGTCAGTCAGGGTGCGGGGAAAAATATGTAACCAGACAGTATCATCCACCATAGAGTTTGAAACACACTAGATATGATAGGTGGTGATATGAGTGCCCGGATCCTCCCCTTGGTTTCCATCGAACTTTGGGATGTCCATTGGTATCTTATGTGGGATCGATGGCCATTGTAAGTTGTGATAGATTAGGTCATTTATCAGCTTGTATAAGTCAGGTATATCCAATGTTGCCAAGAAAGGCAGAGAGTTAGGTGCCCCCAACTCAGACCATGGTGATGACAGATGACTTGAGGAGCTTTGCGCTCCTGTCATCGCTTGGTTCCCCATATTATACATGGGTTACATGGTGTAGCAGTTCCTTTGAGGTATGGTGTTGTAGAGTGGATTTCCATGAGGATTTTAATACTGGAGTATGAAATTGGCCCCAGTATAAGCAATGCCCCCTTAACTCATTTGAAGATGTGAGTAGAGTGCCCCCATGGATTGGTTGGGTACCCCATGAGGATTCCCGCCTGACAAAAAACTAACCATTTGTCCTTGATTGACAGAGGGAACACTCTTGTCAATTACTAACTAACCATGCATGCCTGAGAACATAGGGGGAACTATTACATTCCCTACCGGCATGTGCATATTAGGAACCCCCCTAGTTATATGAATCTGGGGGTTTGAATTGTACATTGGCATCCGACCATGTTGCTGGTAAACGAGAACTGCACCCATAGTGCCACATTGAGTGTTCTAGGGAGCACTGTATGTAGCACTTGTCGAAGGTATGCAGTTTGGCACCATAGGGGTGGAACCTGGCATCTGTTGGGTTCCACTCATAGAGGGTGTCATGTGAGTGGTTGTACCTGAGACAAATGGGATAGCGGGATTCCACATTACCAGTGTTGTGATGACTATTGACTGGGGAAGTGGTGAAGGACCAAAAGTGTCCCTAAAGTTCCAAAACCTGTTTGTCGTCGACATGATAGATGGAAATGTTCCAACTACCGAAGCAGGAAATACAGGTACCACGGGAGCCAAGATAGGTTCCAATGGATTCATGAGCGGAGAGTTAAAGGGGGGAAGAGATCCCTCCGTAAAGAAATCCTCTAGCAAAATTGAATCGTTGGTTGTCCAAACAGATCCTGTGTGAGATCTAGGAGATTAATCCCCCGAAGATGGGGAATCCAGTCAGTGGAACACGACCGATCTTCCACAATGAGTGGAGGAAGTCCTAACAATCGTTTGGAGTGACGACGAGGGACGGATGTAGCCACTGTGACTGTTAATTTTTATAATAAATTTTATCATGATATTCTTTAAAGTCTCAAATGATAGCACTCAGTTACCTAAATAAATATAAAAAATACACTAAATGGATCAATCAACAAATAGAGGGAAATTACCTCATTTGATAAGCACCGATCAACGGAGATGAAACCCACTATCTCAATGAATAACAGAGAAGGATGGCCAAATGTATGGTTACAATTACTCTAGAGCTTCACCTGAACCTTAGATTAAGGGGCCAAGTACTCTTGTGAAGATGAGCACCATCCCAAAAACTGAAGACAGAGTAGACCCGTCCGTGTTAAGTACTAGGATAGCCCGTCCTAGTCACCTTGTGTAAGTCCCTATAAGTTTGGCCACTAAAGATACCTCAGATCACAAACACCACCGGGGCGGACATAGTCGTAGACAGCACACTCTGTGGGCAAGATACTTGAGTCCCTGACTTAGTTCCGAAATCCTCGAAGGGACCCCCAATACATAGATTGCCCAAATGATTTGTAAGATAAGGCGGGCTACCTTTAATTACAGTATGATGTTGTCTCGTATTTCGCTCCACTTCTATTGGAGTGGTCTTAGTAGTATGAGTGCAGAAGGAATTTTTCGCTCATTAATGACACTAGTTTGGTTTTTGACATTGGGTAGTTCACTCAAATGCTTATCCCAAGATCCTAGCCTAGCTAATGTTCGTTTTCTCAAAAGAGTAAATGATTGATTTTAATGTAAATTTTATGTGTACTTGATTATTGTCTTCGGTGGGGGTGTTGACGTATGAAATATGGTGAGACTCTTGACTCAATAACTCATGCAAAAACAATGCTATGAAAAAAAAAATTCAATTTAAAGCAAACAATCTGTATTCCACATATTCATATTTTTCACATATTCATAGTTTCGTCTGTGCATCTATAGTCTTTCAACACATGCATAACCAAAATATTATTTTCCAATATTTCCTAACAACTACTTGAAACCAAAATGAAGCAACTTACAACTATTTAAACAGAACGATGAATACAAATTGTCAGTCTTTCTTTCAGGAAAAAATGTTTTTACGAGATAAAAACCAAATTTTTTTCCTAAAAATAAATTTCTAGGACACCAATTTTGCTGACATAATACAGTTATAGATCTTATTTCAGCCCATGAGAAGATTTTCCATCCCTTTTGCTCCACATATACTACTGAAAATCAAGGGAATGGGAGACTAATGCTCTATAATAGTGGCTACAGAGAGTTAGTAGGCCCACTAGTGCTCCCTGTACATAGGCTGATAGTGCTTTATAAAGCTCTGTGTAGCCTGGTAACCTGCGTTAGTGTGGGAACTCTATCAAAAAAATGGTTTCCAAGATCAATTTCCAAGATGAATGTATACTAGTAGGATGCAACAAGATATTTGATGGATCAGAAAAAGGATTGTTGAAGAATAGGGTTTTCTTGGAAGGAAGAGAGAACAAAGAAGAGTCTGGGTAAACTGGGAACTAGATGTATAGTCCCCAGCGGAGTCGCCAAATCTAATATGGGGTAAAATGCACGGTGTATGGAGAATGAAAACTACCCTCAAAGGCCTTCCCGGGACCTTTGACAAACTATAAGGTTATTTGTAGAAGCTACCAAGCTATACACATGTTCATCTATCAATATCAATTAACAAAGTATGGAAAGAGGATTACCTCAAGTCTCCTTCTAGATTTGTTTGGAGATCTCAATGCAACCAAGAGGAACTCCCTCAAAGCTGGCTCCAAATCAATTCTTGCACAAAGGAAAGGAAAACACAATCACCGCATACAACCTTGAAAACTAATATATGAATGTACAATGAACATCTATTTGCATACAACTAAACTTTTCATCTAAACAAGTATCGAATGAACAACTTAATGAACAAGGTTATCGACACCATGGAGTAGGGAACACAATTGTAGTTTTGTATTAATAACGGAAGAGTGATTACAACCATCCATTGTATCAGTCTTCCTTTGCCCCTTCCACTTCTCTCTCTCTCTCTCTTCTAGTTCACTTTTTCAAGTATGTGATAGTTCACAATAGCTTAGTAGGCTATCCTTTCAAATGCTCTAATCCCTTTCAGAATGGCCCTCTCATTACTTATATAGCAATCAGTTTACGGTTGCCAAGTTCCTCATAGAGTTCACTAGGGAAAAAGCAATGAACATGCCTTGCTTTCCAGCTCTTTCCCATTTGCCTCCTTTTTTCAGATTGGAATTTCCCCAAGTAGTTTGATTCTTGGATGTTTCCTTGATTTTCTCGAGCAAATTTAGGGATAAATATTTAGATATTTGTGAGTCAATTCGTTGGTTTGACCCACTGAACTTCACGTAGTTTCACTAATGCTGCCCTTGGTCTAACAACTTGAGTAACAATCTTTATAAAGCAGGTTTTTAGTGTGAAACCAGTGTTAGTGTGGAATGAAGGCCTACAATTATGGTCTTTGCTTCAATCATCATGTCTTTCACCTCTGAGTCGATGAGGAGGTGATTTTGTTGTATAACAAGAAACCTGATACAAAGCATATATATAAAACAACTAAAATCATGTCCCCAATCGGGCATTCCCATGCTCAGTAGCTATGTCAGAGTGATTTTCTTAGAAAAGAGATATGATGTTGTTGGCCACTGATAAGCACAATGTGAAACATGTGCCATAATAGGATCATTCTGATGAGTTGTCTCCAAAAAAAAATAAACGCAACTTGGGAAAGGAAACAAAGCTGAGTGATGCAAGCCTCTACCTAAGGTCTTGATTTTTGCTTCACCACAATTGCATAGATTGATACATGTGAATATAGGCATTGATGTCGAACATGCATGAAATTGTCTGATTACTAGTCAATAATGGAGACCGTTAACAGATGCAAGGATGGCCACTGATAATGGTGATGTTCTCCAAGATGCACAGTACAATCTAATGAGTGAGAAAAAAAATTGTCATCGAACACTTGTAGAATTGTTTAACTAGAGCCAATAATGAAAACCCCTGATCAAACACAAGGTGGCCTGCCAATGATGTCTGCAAGTACCAAGGCACTGAAGTGTTTTTGGATCTTCTTCCTAGATAGAGTGTTCAAGTTGATATGAAGAGACCTATCGAAAGGTAGGGAATAAGGTGTCCTACATCAGTCGACACGAAATGGGACAAGAATGATTGTTTTTTTAGGAATTTTTTGAGCATTGGGTCAAAGTGGTAGAGGGCATGATGGTAGGGTATTCTTGATGGTTTGATGGAGGAAACATAAGATAAAGGTTTTCCCTTGAACAATAGAAGGCACGACAATGGTTATAACCATGCAACACTATACTCATGAACACCAAAGAGTGTTAGAATAAAGTGATGCAAGAACATCAGCATATATAGGATAAACTCATAGGATGGTAAGATTCATATTGAGAGGCCATCACAAGGAAGGTTTATCTAAGGGAGTGCCATGTTCAAGGGAGCGGTTGCTGCCAAAAAACGCTTTCAATATATGGAACATTATGTAATTGTATTGTCCACTTTCCCCATCTGATTATTTTAGTGAGTCCAAACGGGTAAACTCATCGACATTTTCATGTTTTAAGAGTCTAAAAAGGACTATAAAAAGAGTGACTCTATGCCCTATCTGATTAGTTTAATGAGTCCAGAAAGGAAAACTCGTTCATATTTTCATCTTAAGAGTCTGAAAAGGATCGTAAAAATAGAAAATCTATTCCTCATCTGTGTAATTTAATGAGTCCAAACGAGACAACTTGGTGGTATTTTCATATTTCGAGAGTGGAAAGATCGTAAATAATGACTCTGAGGTGGTCCCTTTGTCATAGTTGTTAATTGGGTGTGACAAAAGTTTAATAATATACTTGGAATGGTTCCTTTTACGTGAGTTAATCTACTGAGTCCAGATAAAGGGAAACCTATGCTCAATATATGTTTTCCTCATTTTGTTATGAGTACAAGGAGATGGAGTAAACTTGATATTCATCGTGAAATTTTAATGAGTCATGCAACTACAAACTCAATAACTTTATCGAATTTTAATGAGTGAAATGAAGAAAATTCAAGGTAGCTTTTTCAGTTTAGTGAGTGAGGAAAAAGAGGTAAAATAAATGCTCATTCCTTCTTCATAGATTTAATGAGCCCGAAGAAGGGAAAATCTTGAGGATTTTTCGATTTAAGAGCAAGAAATAGTCCCAAAAAAGAAAGCACTCATATCGTCGTCGTAGATGTTTAATGAGCCTAATGATGAAAACTCAGGGTTTTTTCGATTTAACGAGTGAAAAAATTTCCTAAAAAGAATGCTCAGAGCTTCTTCATAAGTTCTTGATGAGCCTGAAGAAGGAACTTAGGGTTTTTTCGATTTTATGAATGAGAAAAAAGTCCCAAAAAAGAATGTTAAATCGATCTTTTTCAGTTTAGTGAGCTAGAAAAAGAGGGAAAAAGGGTTGCTCGGACCGTCATTGTAAGTGTTTAACGAGCCTGACGATGAAACTAGGGGATTTTTCGGTTTTAAAGGGAGAAAACATCCCATAAGAGAAAGCGATCATAGAGAATTGCACATGGTCATTTCTGTCGTTCAATCCTGCAAATTCTTTCATCAAAACATGAGCAATTTATGCCAATATGGGGTCATGGTGCATGATAATTATCATTGGAAATGGAATACTTCTACTTTAATGACTTCAATTAAGATAATTCATATCTCCAAAGTGACTATAAGGGAGTTCTTGAGCCTCCACTTTCACCATTTGCATCATTTGAGGGTTGTGAGAGTGTTTTGGAGCTAAAGAGGAGCATATTTTCTATGGACGATTGCGGGAGATCTGGGTGACCATTCGACATGCTGTCAGTCCTAGGTAGATGAAAAAACCTTTATATTGCATTATTCAACCTTTTTTATCAGCTTTTGGGGTGCGTTTTTGGAGAACTAGGGAACCCTAGTTCATTAATTGTGCTTAACACCCCCTACCAGGCCTTTAGGGAGCGTTAAATGCCCTTTACGACTTGGTGGAGGGCATTAATCCTCCCTGTTTGTCACAAGGGGGGGTTTTAGTGCATGAGGGTGCACCCCAAAGCACCAGGTAGTGATTTAATAAGAAATTATTCCCCATATGCACTGATTTTTGGGTTGATTTGTGTAGGTTTTGAGCTATTATGACTAGTCTATGAAGATAACAGGTGCATGACCAACAAGAATTGCTAATGTGAAATGATCCTGCTTGCATACTTGCATTGCACTGTTGTGGATTGATGAAGTATGCCAAGTTGGACTTGATAAAAAGTTAGGAGGACCTTTTGATTTGGATTATTCAGTGTTGGAATGAACATGAGTAGGTGTTTAGGATTAGGGATCATGAGTTGGCCATTGACCGAGATGATATATATTTCTTAACCATATTGTCGTGCAGAGGATCACAAGAAAACCTAACTTGGGGTAGGCCTGATCCTGAATCCACCTAGAGTTGGTTCAAGCTTACTGTATCCCTGAGAGAGGACTCGACAACAATAGATTCCCTATAGAGAGGGTTAGGTCCAGATATACAAGGGCCATTTTATGGTTGATTGTGCATTTGGCAGGGTCGAAGAGTTACCATGTAGCAACAAAGGCCTGACTATTGCTTGCAGTTGACTGTATCTAGTCATAAATATTAAACTAGTATGAGGTAATACTTTGTCAGTGAAGGCAGAATTGATTTCATGCAAGACTCAAACCCAACAGAGGTTTGGATATGCACTCTTATTATCTCATTCATACTTGAGAGGGTACCTATTATGCGCTCGCAGATGAGCTTAGGTCCCCTTGATATGAGGGAGCCGAGACATGGGCGATGGGAATCACTTGATCCTCGCATAAGAGGAGGACCTATCCGACATTTTCTTGAAGAAGAGTTCTTTGAATGGCTTAGTAGCCAGATTGTGATGATTGACGACTATGCTTATGAGGGCATGGACTTCACCAACGACCTTGACCTGATTCTACCGCTTGGAACAAACTTGGGGCCTTAAGGTAATTATTTTGAGAGTACTTAAATTATTTTTAAGCTTTTGAATATTTATGTTATGTTTTTGTTGATGTTATGGGTGAACAAGTACTGACATTATGATTTTGCTTGACACAGATGTGGCACCGATACAACCTACTGGCGAAGCTCGCCAAGTGAGGCAGGGAGGCTAACTATCTAATGGGGGTGGTGATGCTGACAGTCTTCACAAGGTTATGAGGAACCTAGAGGGCTTGAGCATGGGTGTGCCCCCCCTTCCCATGAGGGAGATCCCAGCTCATATGCAATGGCACAGAGTTGGTGTGTCTAAGAGGTTTCTAGTTCCTCTTTGGAGGATAGGTAGAGCAGTTTTACAATTTCGCGAGCAGTAATATCTATTAGCAGGCACTTTGGTATAGCTAGTGGGCGTTTATAGTGAGTCTGAGTAGCAATTTTGTACTTTAAAACACCCAAGTTTTGGGATATTTTGATGTAAAAGACTGGATTTGATATATATATATATATTATATATATATATATATATATATATTTGGTATTTTATGATGTAAATGTTTCTTAAGTGTTTTTGTAAATTTTTAACTATGTAAATACATGTATCTATAGTGAATGAGATATATGCCAATCTAACACATAGTTTGCTAATGAATCAACATATTTATTAAATTCTCTAGGAATGTGTTCATATGTGATAACCTCAAATTGACGTTCCAAAAGTCGTACGCTTAAATAATGATGTAACAAGATTGTATTACGAACGTGATAATGATTTGTCAATTGCATAACAACAAGCTGAGAGTCTAACCTAACCACCAGATTCGAGATGTCCGTTGATGACACTTTAGTGAGAAGTGAAATTACAGACATGTACTCAGCGATATTGTTGGTGGCAGTACCAAGAAAGACTCCCCCGGAACAAATTTGTTCTGACTGAAGTGTGTAAATGACACAAGAAGCTGATGCAATGTGCGATGTGTGACGACTACCACCATCTACGTATCCTACGTATGCTAAGGGTAATGAAGGAAGTTGCATTATGAGAAATATGTATGAGACAAATACTTCAATAAATACCAAAAAATATAGTCACATAAAAATGAAGCAAAACTTATAAATACATAAAATTATAAAGCACATGCCTAGTGCAGTACTAAGCATAATACTTTTTTAGATAGAGCCCATTTCGGGACCCAGCGAGTGGGACTCCTTCTGAGTCCTGTAGTTCATATGATCCTTTTGAGAGGGCTTTCTTGATGACATATGGACCGAGCCATAAGGGTTGAAGTGTTCTTGCCCCCAAGAGGTCATGTTTTTCATCATAGAGTAAAAAAAGATCTCCCTCTTGGTAAGAATGAGGCTTGACCTTTTTGTCGTACTGGGGTTTGACCCGACGCTTGTGGGCTTCATGTGCCAATTCAACATCTCAACAAGTTTATCCAGTTGATTTAGGTATAACAAATTCTCTTCTTCGGTAGTAGTTTCGGAAGAGAGTTCAACGGTGATTTGTAAGGAAGGAATATGACACTCGATTGGTAAAACTAATTCCAGGCCATAAACTAGTTGAAAAGGTGTGAAGCATGTAGCAGTTTTAACTGAAGTTCAGTATGCCCATAGCATAGGATATCAATCGATGCTAGTGGGTTTTATGATTCCCTACTAACCTATGGATCATTGTTTTTAAGATGCCATTGATAGCCCCTACTTGAGCATTAGCTTAAGGGTAGTAGGAGGATTATTGATCCCGACGAAAACCTAGCAGTGATGTTAAATCAAACATCATGTGATTATGAAAATGAGACCCATGGTCTACAATGATCATGTGGGGTACACCAAAGCAATAGATGAATTTATTAAATTCCATCAGCCTGGAAGTTGGAAAGGGCTTCAGCCCATTTCATGAAATAGTCCACAACTACGATAATATAGTTGTGTCCAGTAGAGGAAATAGGGTTGCAAGTTACAAAGTCTATCCCCGATTTTGCAAAGGGGTCGATGAAGATAACCAGGTGTAGTAGCAATGGAGGAGTGTGCATTTTCTTTTTAAACACTTGACAACGATGGCACTATCGGATAGCCTTGATACAATCTTTGAACATGGTCAGCCAGTAGTAGCTTGTGTGCAAAATTTTCTAAGTAGTAGATATGCCAGAAAGATTACCGCCACATGCCCGAGCATGGTAGTCATTTAAAACATGTTCTTCCTCCTCATGAGTGATGCAACATTGAAGAACTATATCAGCACCATGGTAATATAACTTGTTAAGCACTAAATAGTGTCATACTTGGTGGTGGATGTGACGACGATCACCTTAAGACAGCTCAGGGCGGAAACGTTGTGCTTGGAGGTAGATAAGAATGTCACCATACTAGGGGTCAGTAATGTTGATAATATAGACAAATTCATCTGGAAAAGGATCGTGGGCTATCTCGTTAGGATTGACAATGGGAAGATCCGACAAAAGTTTGGTGAAGACTAAGAATTTTAGTGCCTTGGCAGCAGTGAAAACCAAATCAAATTGTTGGAGGATCACGATCCATTTGGAATATTTCCCTCCAATAAAGTGATGAGACAAAATGTGTCTCATGGGATTCTCCAAGTCGATGAAAGCAGTCTATCATAGCAATATATAATGTCGGAAGTAGTTGACAGCAAAGAAAACTACCAAGGATAGATTTTCCACGTGAATATCTGAGTTTGGGCCCAGCCAGGAATTTCGACAGATAATATATCACATGCTCACTCCAGTCATCGTGAGTTTGAACCAAGACCATTCCTAAGAGAGGATGGCAAGGCTGCCAGGTATAGAAGAAAGTCGCGCCCATGGTTGGTAGCACTAAGGAGTGGGGTTGATATAAGCACCTTTTCCAAGGCATCAAATGATCATTGAGCTTATTCCTCCCACAGATACGTCATTCCATTATTAAGTAGGTTCATAAACCCTTTGCGTCAACTCAGCATAGTTTACGATGAACCATCGTAAGAACTTTTCTTTCCCTTGCAAACATTGGAATTGCAGAATGGATTGTGGTTCAAGAAGAGTAATTTCCTTTACCTTATGGGGATCAACCCTAATCCTGTACTTCAAGACAATGAATCCAAGTAAGCGTCAAGACTCGACAAAGAAAATGCATTTATGCAGATTCAAACATATGTTATAAAACCAACACTTAAGAAAGATAGCTCTTAAATGTCCTAGGTGTTGCACTCACTTCTTGGAATGGGATGGAAGGTCATCCAAGTAAGCTTGAATGATATGTCTAATATTGTGAAATGTGTAGTCAATGGCCTTTTGAAATATTGCTCCAGCATTATTTAAACCAAATGGGAGTTTTCGATATGCAAATATTCCCCATTGGAAAACAAAGGTAGTTTTGTGTTGGTCTTTTTGTTTTATAGCAATTTTGTTGTAACCTGAGAAACCATCCATGAATGAGAATGATTCACAACTGGTGCAATCGTGAATGATTTGGTCGATGAAGGTGTTGGATAATTATCCTTTGGACACATGGTGTTCAAGTCTTGATAGTCGACACATTTGTGGATGATTCCTTGTTTCTTATCGAAAGGAACCAAATTGGAAACCCATTCCATTAAGGGAACGAGATAGACAAAACCAACATGTAACAACTTTTCCACCTCTGTCTTGATGGATTCTATTTTGCGGGGTTGGACTGGTTGAAGTCTCTGGTCAATAGGTTTAGCATTGTTGTATATCTTGATTTCATGATCAATGAAAAAAGGGTCTATGCTAGGCATTTCCTTGTAAGACCAAGCGAATACATTGAGGAATTCCTTGAAAATGCAGGTGAAGCTTGCAATTCCCTCAGGATTGCAATCTGCTCTGACCTAGATGTTTTCTACGATGCCTTTAATGACAGAAACATTGATAAGTAATGTCTTTGAAATATTTCCCATGTTTCCTTGTGAGTCCAAAGTTTGGATAGTCGTATAAGGTGAGGAACCAATTTCATATGTGTCAGATGACAAGTTTTGAAGAGGCATCATGTCTGAATTAGAGTACGAAACATGATGGTGTAATTCCTCCCAAGGTCGCTCTTCGAAACTCATGATCTTTTTAATAGCTTTGTCTATAGGTAGGAATTGATTGAGGGGATCAAAAGAAGGAGCAGTTATGGGAGGGCTGGTGGTATCATTGGTCATGAACAAAGTGACCACAGACTCTAATGCAGATTGAATGGCCTGTTAGGCTAATTCAGTTGGTGATAGTGGAATTTGTTCTCTATAAGTGTCAATGTCTAAAGGGGCTGGTAGGATCCAAGGATCAGTTGGTTCATGAGGAATGGATGAAACCGTATTGATCGTCTGTGGAACTGTTGGCGGCAGAAGAGGGAAACAACCCATCAGGGAAGAGACCTTCAATAGACTAGTACCGATACTAACGTAAGATTCAGGTACACCACCCACTAAGGGTACAGACCCGCTGGGTAACAGGGAATAATCAAGGGTGAAAAAGGACATTTTCTCCACTATGAATATCTATCCATCCAATGGAAATAGGATGATGCGAAAGATAATAGACACAATGGTAGTCATGGCATAAGTCCAACTATGACCCACCAATAGATTATAGTTCAGATTTCTATCTACAACTTCGATGTCCACTATTCCCATTTTCCCATTCAAGGTGATGGGGTAGCTAGCTAGGTAACCTTTTGGGATGAAAGTGTGGCTGTCGAAAGCTTTAAGGGAATTTGATGGAGGGGATAGGGTTGGAGAACCCAAAGCGAGCGAACATGAAGCCGACATTACACATTCATCAATGGAAATTCTACGTATTCCTTTTCCTTTCGAAAATATTTGCACCTAAAATGCAAGCTGGTGTGAAAGGGGAGGTTTTCATTTTTCCATGTCAAAAATTGCAAGCATGGAATCCTGAGGGTCAATACTACCAATAGCCTAAAGCAGATCTTTCCTTTGTGCTGGACAGGTTTGTAATACTTCGAGCACTGACATAGCTGATAATGCTTGCACCAAGTCTTATACAATACTGTAGTTTTGAATGGCACGTGCAGATGTATTGTGTGTTGTGTGACAAAGTTCCCCTTTTGGGGGCTGAATCACATGATCAACAACTGGCCTTTTGATATGAAAATTGTTAGGAAATGGTGGGTTTTGACTTGAGGAGGGTTTCTTTGCATGAGCAATTGGAGCTCCATAAGATCTGGCTCTAGATTGTAGATCTACCATTTCAAATGTGTAAATGGTAGATGGTCTTTCACCAACTGAAGGATGTTGCAAACCACCATTTTCCTCTTACGGTGGTTGGGGTTGGTTTGCTATAAGGTGTCATTTTGTTGAGTAGGGAAAGGATTATTCAAGACAATAGGGGTCCTACTAGTGTCCTTTTTAACAATGAAACCTGTTCATTCCTAAATACACAGAAATCAATAGGTCATGTGGTCTTCAACATAGATTTTGTAAGGGAATCTGGTGGATTTATCCTCTCCATCAGCAGAGGGCTCAACAACCTTATTCTTATTCTTCTTGTTCTTACCACTGGGTTTTTGTGTATACTGCACAAATTTTATTGTGGTGGTAGGAAGAGCAGTCAATTTGGGAGAGGGATCAACTGACATATTGGCAACGTGACTGTTGAGTTATTTTACAGTAGCCCTGGAAGTTGTACTGATAATCCCATCGGTATGCACTCTAGGTTGCTAAGTAGTGGGAGCATTGGAGTTTCAAGGGGCATCGGGAATAACATCGTATAAAGTTCCAAATGGTGAATATATCAGATCTAAGTGTTGCGCATGACAAATGGATTGGTATTATGTAACTAAACCACCTAAGGTGACATCTTAAGCGATTTCGGGGAGTATATACTTGTAGAACCAATCTGCTAATAGACAGTCTGGGAGGGTAGCTTTGACCAACCTCCTCCTACATCTCCATTCATGTATATGATCAGAGATGTGGGTGGTGGTATCTTGATGTAATGAAGTGAGGAGTTCTGACACAGTTTCATAGTGGTTGGGTAGATGGAAGTGCTTTAAGAAATCCATCGCTAAAGCGCCAAAGGTATTGATTGACGCATGTGGTAACTCGATGTACCACTTGGCTGCATTACTAGTAAGGGTGTGGGGAAAGAGACATAGCCGGATACTATCATCCACCATGGAGTTAGAAACACACCATAGATTATAGGTTTTGATGTGTGTACCCATATCCTCCCCTTGTTTCGCTTCGACCTTTGGGATGTCTGTCGGTATTGTATGCGGGATTGGCGGCCAAAGTAAGTTGTGATAGATGGGGTCATTTGTAATTTTTTACAAGTCAGGGATATCAAGATTTTCCGATAAAGGCAAGGTGTTTGATGCCCTTGAATCAGACCAAGGTGATGACATATGACTTGAGGATCCTTGCGGTCCTCCCATTGTGTTGTTTCCAATATTGTACACAGGTTGCATGGTATAGTAAATGCCTTGGGGTATGGTATTGTACTGTGGGTTTCCATAGGGATTATTAGGATGGGGGATGGAAGTGCCCCCTTAACTCATTTGAGGTTGTGAGTAGGGTGCCCCTCTGGATTGATTGGGACCTTGTTGAGGGTTCCTGCTCACCACATAACTAACCATAGGTCCTTGACTCACATGAGCGTTAATATCAATCAACGGCTGACCATGCATACCTGAAAATAGAGGGGGAACTATTATGCTCCTGACCGATATATGCATATTGGAAACAGTGCCCCCGATACCTGAATCTAGGGGTTAGAACTATACAATGGATGCCAACCATATTGTTGGTTGAAGGGACTCGTGCTAACTATGCTATATTGAGCATTATAAGGAGCGCTATATGTAGCACTTGTCGAAGGTCTAGGGGCTGACAAAAAAGGGGCAGAACTGTAAATATATTGGGTTCCACTCATGGTGGTGTCACTATAGGGTTTGAACCTGGGACAAATGGGATAGCGAGGTTCGCCATCAGAGGTGTGGTACTGACTGTTGACTCGAGAGGTGGTGGTGGACCAAAAGTGTCCACAAAATCCCACGATCCATCTGTTGTCAATGGGATGGGTGGAAATATTCCAACCCAAGACAAAGGAGGTACAAATGCAATGGGAAGCAAGAGTGGGCCCAACAAATTCGTGATCAGAGGATTGTATGGAGGAAGAAATACTTCAATAAAGAAATCTTCCAGTAAGCTTGAATCGTGGGATGTCCAAACTGATTCTATGTTATATCTCGGAGACTGATTTCCTGAAGACGGGGAATCAGGTTCACTGGAGCTCAAAGGATCTTCCATAACAAGTGGGGTAAGTCCTAAAAACCATCTAGATTGACAACGAGGGCTGGATATAAACACAGTGGCCGATAATTTTTATCATTAAATCTTACAGTGATTTTTATTAGAGTCTCAGTGATAACACTCTGGCACTTAGAATATAAAAAATACACTAAGGAAATCAATCAACAAGCAAAGGGAAATGACCCTGTTCCATAAGCACCAATCATTGGAGATGAAACCTAATATCACAATGAATAACAAAGAGAGCTGACCAAATGTACAGTTATGATTACTCTTGAGCTTCACCCAAACCTCAGATTAAGGGGCCAAGTACTCTTGTGAAGACGAGAACCCTCCCAAAATCCGAAGATAGAGTGGGTTCATCTATGTTAGGATCTAGGGTAGCCTGCCACAATCACCTTGTGTGCATCCCTAAAAGTATGGCCACTAAGGATTCCTCAAATCACAGACACTACTAGGGGGAACATAGTCACAGACTGTATGTTATGTGGGCAAGATGCCTGAGTTCCCGACTCAACTTCGATATCCTTGAAGGGATCCCCGATACACAAAATACCCAAGGATATGTAAGAAAAGGTGGGCTACCTTCACTTACAGTCTGATTTTATCTCGTACTTAGCTCCACTTTTACTGTAGTGGTCCTGGATAGTATGAGTGCAGAAGGATTTCTATCTTTAATGACACTTTTTTGGTGTATGATCTTGGGCAGTTAACTCACACTGCCTATCCCAAGATCGTAGCCTAAAGTAAAGTGTGTTTACTCTAAAAAGTGTTTCTGATTGATTTTATTAGGTAGATTTTAAATGTACTTCGTTAGAGTCTTCAGTAGGGGTGTTGACGTATGAAATTATATGGGACTTTGACTCAAATCATGCAAAACAATGCTTGTAAATTTTCACTTTCGATTAATAAGCTACTTCTACAAAGCGAGAGTCATTAATACATCAATATTTATTCCATGAATCATGTTCAGTAAAACAATAGCATAACCAACAGAACTTCAATGCTCACTAACAACTTTTGAAACCAAATAATGCAGATCTAACCAGCTAAGCAAAAAATAGTAAAGTTTTTTGTATTTTTTCTTTAATGAAAACAAAAACTTTAAGAAGTAAAGCTATTTTCTTAAAAAAAATTGTTTAGGACACAGATCAGTAAAAAAACGTGTAGCTTCAGATCCCTAACTAGTCTACAAGTAGATTTCCCAACCCATGAGTTCATAGGGTAGGTTGCTTATCAAGAAATGGTTGACTAATGCTCTATACTAGAGGCTACAAAGAGTTAGTTTCAGCACTAACGCTCTGTTTGTGAGGGCACAGTGCTTTATAAAGCATTGTTTTCATTGGTAATCTGCATTAGTGAGGAAACTACTCAAAAAATGGGTTGTGGAGATCAGGTCTAGGGTTGAGCACTAAGAGAAGGGTGTTGTATGGTCCTGAATTGTCAGAAACAGAATGAAGAAGTACAGGAAGGCTTGGAAGAAAGAGAGATCTAGGACCTTTCTGGGAAATACCAGGAACTAAGTGTAGTCCCCAGTGGATTCGTCAATTTTGTTATAGGGATTAATGCACGAGTGTTTGATGATGTAGAAAAACCTTAAGGATATTCCCAAGATCCTTGGCAGACAATCAAATTAGCTGCATTTGTCACAAAGATACATGCATATCTATGTTTAACAAAAAATATCAAAGTGATAAGGAATTATTACCTCAAGTCTTAGTGTGGTGTTGCCGAAGAGTGCAACACAGCTAGGCAGAAGACCCCTGAGCCGACTCTAGATCAAAACATGCACATTGCAAGGACAAGTGTAATATCATAGCATAAAACCTTAATAAACAAATACATGAACATATAAAATATATCTAGTTTCATATCACTATGCCACTCATGCTAAAAGATATTGAATAAACATATAAACAAGTTATACTACCAACATCACAGAGTGGACAACACAACTGCAGTTCTATATTGATGTAGAAAGCTTTATTACAACCATCATTTGCATTAGCCTTCCCTTACCCCTCCAGCTCCTCTCTCTCTCCCTTCTTAACCTCTTCTAATGCCTTAGTCTAAGACTCTGATTGAAAGTCAAATAGGAAATCCTTTCAAATGGTTTGACCCCTTTCATAATGGCCCAAGCCTTGCATATATAGCATGTGAGGTTAGGGTTTCCAGGTCCATCATGAGTTCCATTAGGAAAAAGCAGTGATGCTTACATGCCTTTGTTCTCTTTCCTGTTTGCATACTCCATCAGGAGCTAGTAATTCCCCCAAACAAGTCAAGTTTTGATGTTTTCCTGCTTTTATGAGTTGACATAGGAGAGAATCTAGGGATATTTTCTCAGTCAACTCATTCCCTTGACCCATAGAAACTAATTAGGGTCACCAATGCTCTTCTCAAGGTAAAAAATCAAGTCACTTTGGTCACTAACACACCCTTAACTTGCTAGGAAGATTTATTAAGCAGGTTGATAGTGTTTAGGAACCATTAGCTTGACAACTGTGCCTGTGAACTTGGTCAGTCTTTCAGTTATCATGTCTTTATCCTTTAAGCTAATGAGGAGATCATTTTCATATATAACACAAACACTGTCGTCATGTCAATATTACAGTCAATTTGACCATACCATAGAAGAATGCTCGGTGTTGATAGCTAATATGTAGGAAAATATTGTGTGGCATCAACAGCCAAAGAAAAACTTACAGATGATGAGAGTTGGACCCTGTGAGGAGGATCAAAGTGTGAATATAGTGCTGAGTGGAATAACGACCGATGATGATAAGAATAAACAACATGAAGAATATGGATGGGTCTAAAAGACCCTAGAAAAGGAAATTGGTTTTGATCTTGAGTGCATTAAGGAAAATTTTATGGAAGCCAAGAAGACCTTCGTTGAGGCCTCCACCTCAGGAAGTGATAACAAAGTGCAAGAAACTAGCACACCTACAGTGTTTGATCCCTCTAACCTTACCATGTTCTTGCAGACTTGCATGAAACTATTGTGCAATAGCAAATCTATGAAGGTTCTACAGGAGTTAATAAGAAAATGTGCCAGCAAAGAGAACATAAGGCGTGAACAGGGCGTGAGATGAAGCTCACCGAATAGAAAAGAGACTATGAAATGGATCAGGTCATTTTGGATATGGGATCTGATGAGAATATGTTTTTGAAGAAAACATGGGAAAGGATGGGGATACTTGTGCTGTAGTGGTCTCCGATTCATCTCAGAATGGCGAACCGAGAAAATATCATCCATATGGGATGATTATATGGAGTAACTATTGATATCGAAGGTGCAAGCGCAATGGATGAATTTAAAGTGATAGAGATCATTGATGATAGTAACCCATACCCTACACTCCTGGGAATTGACTGGGCCATTGATGTGAATGGGGTGATCAACATGAAGAAGAGGATAATGTTGTTTGAAAGGAAATCGCTTTGGGTTGTAGTGTCATTGAACCTTGCAGAAGGAGTGCACTACACTGAACTAGTCCATGATTATGAAGAAAGTGAGGATGAAATGGACAAGACATACAAAATAACAATGTGCGACCAATACTGGATCAATCTGATAGTAAATGAGTGGATTTCATGGGATCGGGAGAGTTCCTACACCTCTGATTTAGATTAGGAGTTAGATCATTGGCAGAATTGTTTGCATGAAGTATCCACGGTGCGCTACAACATGATGACTAAATCGATGCATTGCATTTCATCGGAGGTAAGGAAGATACCTTATTATGGTGGTTTAACTGACGTGGATAAGTTTTTGGATGTGTTTGAGCACGAATTCCCTGAGCATTACTGCTTCCAATCATTAGATTTGGCACTGCGCGCTATGCCAACATGATGGTGGGGTACGCACAAGGATAGATTTGATGGATGATGGGATTACAGAAGAATGATGAGGTTATGGTTTGGGCGGCCTAACACTAGATTGGCTAAGAAATATGGTGGAAAGTATGATCCACACGATCACCTACCAAAAATGGACTGAAGCTTATGGAACAGAGCCACAACCGGAGTGGGTACACTTATTTTGCCATACTTTGGATACAATTCCCATGAACTGGTATTTGGAGATGGAGCTATGCCATGGCATTGCGAACTGGGATATATTGAGGGAAGGGTTCTTATTGACCTTTAGTCTTCAAAACAACTTCGTGAGCATCGATGAAGCCCTACAAGAGATTAAGGAATTTATATTCAGAATGCTGCAAGAACCATTGGAGTGGGTCCAGCCAGATTGGAGCACCTAGCTATGCCATGTGATGGAATGCTATAATGTGACCACCAAAGAAAATGATGAGGATCCAAGGAACATTAACATCCCAAAAGAAGAAGGATTTCATGAAGTCGAGGGTCCGCAAATAGAGAACCTGGACATCACCACATTGTTGAAGAAAATGCAAGTAAACATTGATACTAAAGCATAACCAAAATTTACAAAGATTGGGGATTATTGGCACAATGCCACTGTGGAAAAAGTTGTTGAGCTGCTTCATGAATACCAGGATCTTTTTCCTACCATGTTTTCAGACCTGAAGGGCGTAATAGGTGACTTGGGTGTCACGAAAATTACTCTGAAGCCAGATGCGAAGCCTATTAAGTAGAGGTCATATCCTCTTAATCCAAAATAGAAAGAAAAGGTTCATCAGGAGCTGGATAAGATGCTGGAGGCAGGCATCATAGAACTTGTGCAGGGATTTTATTGGGTAAGCCCAATGGTGGTTCAGGAGAAGTAATAGAGGGGTGAAATAAGGATTTGTGTAGATCTAAGGAAGCTTAGTGATGCCTATGTACGTGATCCATTCCCGATGTTGTTTACTGATGAATTATTAGACAATGTCGGAGGGAAGGAGGCATGTTGGGACAAGGTCCCCTAGGGTCAATTTTTGGGGAAAAGACCAAGTTTTGGGGCAAAAAGCCCAAGTTTTGTTGTAAAGAATGTATATTCTCCGAAAAATGTGGTCGCAGAGCGTGTATATGGTAAAGTGTCATAAAGGGTTTTACCCTTCTATTATGTAAGTTGTGTTGGCTTGTATAGACCTACCCATGGTCTGCAAACCATGGGATTATATAAAAAGGAGAGTCTTAGAGAGTATAAGGCATAGATAGATAGTAACAAAGGAAGAAGATGAATGTAATTGGTCATTAAAAGTAAGAGCGAAGAAGTCATAGAGTAGAACAGAGGCTTTGCAACTTTATGCACAAAGGCCTAGAGTAGAGTCTGCAGCTGAGTGCGTGGACCCATGCAACTGAGTGCGTAGGGAAGTACTGAGTTTGTAAGAAGAAATGAAGTATCAATAAAGAGATTATTCTGGAAATATCTATGTTTTGTCTATCTATTTCTGCTATGATGATTGATGGGTTTAAGAATTAACGTTGTATTGATGCATGATTTTACATGGTTTTCATTGTCATATGAATGCAAGTAATAATAATTGTCTACACAAATAATATCTTATTGCATGTTAATATTATCAAACACTTAAGTTGATCTGGGAAAATACAAACTTAAGGGTAGTTACAAAGGCACATAAAGGGTTGATTAACCTGTTTAGGGTTTGTGAAAGAGAGTTGTATACCTTCACAAAGGTATAGAATCTAACTAAGAGAAGTTATATCGATAAGCCCTTGGGGCTTATCGATCTACGTGAAGGAATTTTTAGGGCATAAAATGACATCACGCTCATCTATGGGTGTGAAAACTTGGTTCCAGCATCCCTCCATACTGCTTCGGGTTAGACTTTATTCTGTGCTCCGCGGGTTGATGTCGAAAGGGCCAATAGTGTAGGGATTTGTTTGGAAAAATTAACTCTGAACATGGGTCAGGACCCACTAAGCCAAAAAATGGTTCCGTTGTCAGGACCATGATCTGTATAAAGAGATGTGTGATATCACATCACTAGAATCGAATAAAAAAAGAAATTGAGGAGTGGTTGGATAGAAATATCCATGAATTTGTGGCATAAGAAAATAGGAATTCGCGATTGACGAAAGAACATTGGTTGGACATGTATATTTACACAGAGATACATGAAATTTTATTTTTTTCCTTCCCGATCGAGCTATACGAGTGATTGCTAAATTGTCAGATAGATGGGGAAGGTGGAGGCTTGACAGTCCAATAGCGTGGACCACTGAGTTAGTGTGAAGATTGGAAGCCTCTGAAGATAAGATCGTGTGCATTGTTAATCACTAGCTTTATCATTTCGTCTGTGGGTCTATGACAGAGTTCATGGTTGACACCTCGGTTAGCTATAGCGAAGTAGAGCGAAGCTTCTTCAAGGGACCGTGAGGTAAGTATTTAAGATCTTTGAATACTTGGATTAAAATGCTCTTATGTGAAAAGCGGGTTATGCAATTACCTTGATGTTTGGAGCTATGTGAAGTGGAAAGTTATTCAGGGATAGAAGGAGAACAAGTCCTGAATATAGCTCGTTGATTAAACCTCCTTTGAGTGACAACGAAGGAGCAGAATAGTGTTCATCGCAGAATGTTGTCTAGTTAATAAGGCAAGGGTTCCCGCGAATACCATATCCACCCACACCACATCCATCTTCACCTGCAAAACATACACCTTCACCCACACCGCCACCATGTCTAGCACCATTCAATATGGAGAATGTAGTGAAGTTTCCCCTTTTGAAGGGCTTGGGGAATGAGGACTCGAACCAATTTTGATTCGTTGCGAAGGTCATATGGACAACCCATAATATTAAAGATGATCAGATGAAGAAAGCAACATTGGTTACTACTTTATAGGACAACAAGCTAACGTGGTAAATTAAGTACTGCACCAATAACCTGACGGTTGCATTGGGAGACATTTAGAATGCATTAAATAAGGAATTCAGTAGACCCAAGTCTAAAGCACAATCAATCATTGGATTCAAGGAAATCATGATGAAGCTGGGGGAGATAGCCTCTGAGATAGATCAGAGACTGAAATGCAAGATCCGCAAAGCTAACATGAATCTTACAAATGGACAGCACCACGAATGGTTTTTAGCTACTCTCTTGCATCATTTAAGGGTTGCTTTATCACAGAAAAACATTGGGACCCAGGGGGAAGCCCTGGAGATTGCAATGAGATTGCATGAGACACTGATTCGAAGATGATGCTTTAGGAGTTCAATAGATTCCCGTGGAGCTGTAGAATCTTTGCCTAGAATTCCAAAGTTTGAAGAAGGATAGAGTGGCTTGGCCAGAGGTGTGCGAAGAAGTTTGGTGTCTGAAATGTAAGAGCCATGGACATGATAAAGATCACTTCCCTGTTTTCAGGAATTACATTGCAGGGGAGGGCCGATTCCTCTGAGGCCAGAAGCTCAAGTAGGGCCAAGTATGGGGCTTATGCTATGGTGTGCTATATGTCAGGTAGCTGGAAAACACATGACAGATAATTGTCACTTGTTATAGAAATTTGTACAGACACCACACCAACTCTTCTACAACTTTTTCAAATCAGTAGGTCAGATGAGTGCAGTTGTCATAGTTATAAGTTAATGATGGAGATAATGCCCACATATCGGATGCAGACATAAACTTGGCCTCCAGATCAAGGTACTAGGGGGGCATGAGGAGGATATCAGGGATGAAGATGAGGCCGAGGTGGAGGAGGACCTATGAGAGGTCAGGAACAAGTTATTTTCTACAATTGTGGAGGGCTAGGACATTACACACAAGAGTGTATGAACCCGACATACCTGTCATACTGATATTGTACTTAGTTTGACCACCTGATAGAATATTGACCTATATTAATAGCTAATATGTAAGAAAAGGGGATGTAGCCTTAGTAGTCTACGCAGAACCTGCAAATGATGAGGCTTGAACCCCGCGAAGAGGATCCTAATGTGAATATTGTGTTGTGTAGTCGAATGATGATTGGCAAGGATAAGGGAAAGCAACTTCAAGAAAGTGAATGGGTCCGCAAAGCTCTAGAGAAGGAGGTTGGCTTTGTTTTAGAGCCCACAAAAGAAACCTTCATGGAAGTGAATAAAAGCTTTGTTGAGGCTTCTACCATAGAAAGTCAAGATAATCGTTCTAAAGAAATGTACCCATCCATGCTTACTACATTTTTTGAGACTTGTATGAAGCTGTTGTGTGATAGTAAGGTCATGAAAGGATTACAGGAGTTTATTAATAAATGTGTTGGTAAAGAAAATTCTCGTGAGGGACCATGCATGGTCAGGAAAATTGGAAAGCATAAGGCAAGAACAGGGCATGAGACGAGGCTCACCACGGAAATAGGTGAACATGAAATGGACCAAGTTATTTTGGATTTTGGGTCAGATGCGAATGTTTTTCCTAAACAAACATGGGAGAGAATGGGGAGACCTGTGTTGCAGCGGTCTCTGATTCAATTGAGAATGGTGAATCAACAAAATATTATCCCCATATGAAGATTGCAGGGAGTGACAATAGATCTTGAAGGCATGAGCACGTTGGTTGATTTCGAAGTGATAGAGATTGTCAATGACAACAATCCATACCCCATACTCCTTAGGGTTGACTGGGCTATTGAAATGAATGGGGCGATCAATTTTAAGAAGAGGACAATGTCATTTGAGTGGAAATCACTCCACGTAGTAGTACCTTTGGACCCTGTAGAAGGACCTTGTTATATTGAACCGGTCCGTGATCATGAAAGTGATGATGATTTGGACTAGATTTACAACATAACAACATGAGACCTAGATTGCATGAATCTGACAGAAGATGGATGAATTGCATGGGACCATGAAAGTTCGTACACATCAGATTTAGATGAAGAGTTGGAACAATGGCATAATAGGGTGCACGAAGTATCTACACTGCATTGTAACATAATGACTAAATCATTTCGCTATGTATCATCGGAGGTGAAGAGTTTCCCTTATTATGATGTTATAACTAACATAGATAAATTTTTGGATGCATTTGGGAGGGAAGTGCCTAAGAAGCATTGCTTCCAAGCACTGTATTTGGCACTGCATGCTATTCACATAGGATGGTGGGGTTTGCATAAGGATAATTTTGATGAATGGCATGAATACAAAAGAATGATGAGGGTGCAGTTTGGTTACCAAAATGTATGATTAATAGAGAAATACAATGGGAGGAGTGATCTGTGAGATCACATAGAAAAATGGGCTGATGATTATGGAACAGAGCCACAACTGAAGTGGGTGAATTTTTTCTGTCACACTTTGGATGTAATACTAATGAATTTGTACTTGGAAACATAGCTACATCAGGGCATGGATGAATGGGATATTTTGAGATGGGGATTCGTAATGAAATTTAGATTTGAATATGGATTTGAGTGCATCGATGAAGTGTTGTAGGAAGTCAAGGGAACGATCTTTAGAATGCCACAGGATCCCTTGGATTTGTTTCAACTAGATTGGACCGCCTAGTTGCACCATGCGCTAGAGTGCTACAATGTGACTGCTGAAGAAGAAGAGGAGGATCCAAGGAACATTAATATCCCATAGGTAGAAGGTCACAACGAAGCTGAGGGGCTGTAAATAGAGAATCCAAATATCACCATGCCACTGAAAACTAAACAAGTGAACATTGGGACAGAGGCAGAGCTGAAGTTTGCAAAGATAAGGGACTACTGGGATGATGCTATGGTGGATAAGGTGGTTGAGTTTCCTCGTGAGTACTAGGAATTGTTCCCTACAAATTTTTCAGACTTGAAGGGGACAATAGGTGATTTAGGAGTGATGAAAATAACGTTGAAACCAGACACAAAGCCTCTGAAGTAGAGGCCATATCACCTTAAACCTAAGTATAAGGAAAAGGTCTGCTTGGAGTTGGACAAAATGTTGGCAATGGGTATTATTGAACCAGTGGAGGAGTCTGATTGGGTATGTCCTATAGTAGTTCAGGAAAAGAAGTGTGAAGGGAGCTGCACTATAGGGGTGAAGACTACGTAACACAACCAAAAAGTGACCATTACCATTATTGTTCATGATTTGACTGCCAAAATACGGTTAAGAGGATAGAGCAGCGTGACATCAACCAGTTTGGCATCGGGGACCACTCAAGCGGTAGAGTCTGTTCGGAGAATGGATCTCTAGGTAGTCGTGCTTCTTAATGGAGCCTTGAGGAATATTGTTCTAAACTTGGCCACTCTCCTTAGTGAATTCATTCACACACTGCAAGCAAGTGTGATTGCATAAATTCAGGCCCGAGAGCAGTGCGGGCTGAGAATGATCAGCGAGTACAAGGTCAAGAATGAACATATGTTCATTGACAGGATGGTAGCGCTAGAAGCATGGAAGAAGGTTTAGGAGTAGAATGAGTGAATCACATCTGTGTTAGCCGAAGCATGCAGAATCGTTCCACAACTACATATACCAGAAGAAGCATCATTGGAGGCCAGGATTGTGAAGTTGGTTGTAGGCGTGCATGATGCAAAAGCAGCAGTGGCCAAGATTAAGTTCGAACTAAATATAAAGATAATAGAGCTCAAGTTGAAGTCACAACCTTCAACTCCACTAGAGGTCAAAGAACACTGCAAGGTAGCTATAAAGGATGTATTCATAGTAGCAGATACCGTGTAGCGAAGTCCACCACGCTATTTGACAAATCCATGGAGGTAGTCACGATACTCTAGGAGGATCCTAACCTGTAGAGGTTTAATATGGAAGCCTGTGAATTACAGTGACAATATGATGAAGCAAGAGTGATGGCATGCATCGTCGTTATATCACAACAATTGGATATGATGAATGAGGCGAAGCAGTTGCTCGAACATGTGGAGGTAACACAAACAAAAGAGGTGGTCCTCAAGGCCAGATTGGGGCCTTGGCTGGATGAGGCCTATGTTATCTCTGCCACCTTTGAGGAGAATTTGGAAAGCATACAAAGAACATAGTAGAAGATAAAGGAAGAGAGTCCAAGACCAGCAATAGAGAAACTGATGGAGCAGATCAAGCAAGTAGCCACACAGAGCGCGACTAAGGTAGCAGTGGCATAGGTTGAACTGGGAGATCTCTGTAGTAAGATCTCCACACTAGCAGAGTGAATCGAGGGTGAGTCATGATATTTGTGTGGGGGGTTGTTGGGATAGGGTCCCCTATGGCCACTTTTGGGGCAAAAGCCCATGTTTTGGGGCAAAAAGCCCATTTTGTTGTAAATAATGTAAAGTCTCCACAAAATGTGGTCGTGGAGCACATAGATGGTAAAGTGTCATAAACATTTTTACCCTTTTGTTATGTAAGTTGTGTCTGCTTGTATAGACCTAACCATAGTGCACGAACCATGGGATTGTATAAAAATGAGATTCTTAGAGAGTCTAAGGCATAGATAGATAGTAACGAAGGATGAAGATGAATGTAATGGTTCATTAGAAGTAAAAGTGATGACAAATAGGAACACAAAAAATTATAGAAATAACCATACAAATAGATATGTAGCGGAAACAATACTTTATTTCATCAATGTAAAATACTAAAATATGCTTACAAATAGTAATGGAAATAAACCAGCCAGGGAGATGATAACTTATCTCTAAGAAGAGATGTGGTGGCTACATGCCACTAAACTGTCTTACAATGAGGCTTGAAGGCCTATTTATTGTTGAGAAACAATGGAAAACCGTAAACATCCAAAAACCTAACCCTAGAAGATGAAACGCCAAATTATGGGCCCCGTTTGTGTAAATTGGTACATCAACTTCCCGAGGTCGTAACTTTGGCATATGATCTCCGTTTGATGTGCACAATATCTCGTTAGAAAGGTCTATTTGAGAACTACAACTTTCGGAAGAGCAACATCAGTCCATGGACCCATGTTGCTCCCAGGTTTTCCAAAAAACGTTGTTTAGGGCCTCAAGATGGCTTATAAAGTTCAGGACTCGAAAAACTGCTAAAAATAGTAAGTTGTGCTACAATTAAGGAAACTGAAAATGCTGAGAGAAACAATGGTGGGGGTCCAAGTGGAATTGGTAGGTGGCCACCAATATTCCACCTAGATCATTCCCCCCCCAGGAAGCAATGGTCCCCATTGTGTTGAGTTCCTCCATGAGATGAGGAAACTTCTGCTGAACTTGGTCCCTAGTGAGCCACTTGCCCTGGTGAAGGAGTTGGCTTGCTTCGATAACTTCATATAGTTGGATATTCTGTTGGCGAGTGTTCTTGATCTGTGTGTCCATGATATGATTATTTGTAGCTTGTTCCATGCAATCTGGATTTAATTCTGTGGGTGTGAGCTATTCTGCAATGTCAGATGTGTCAAGTAATGGTGGAAAGTATGGCTGAAGGCGGTCCACATTGAACACTGTGTGCAAGCCAAGGAATGGGGGAATTTTGAACTCAAATGCACTATCTCCCATAGCCTTAGTAATGGTGTAGGGACCACATCGGAGTGGTCTCAATTTCTGATAGGCTCCAGTATGGTGTTCCTTTTGCAAATGCAACCAGACTTTGTCGCCCACCTAAAACTTGTGTGGCACCTGATGTTGATCATGTTGCTGCTTGTACTTGGCATTTTATTTCTCCAGAATGTCATGGACCTACTGGAAAATATGTTGGATATGCTCAATGAAGCTGGTTGCCTTGTCTGTTTTAGACCGGACATGAGCCAAATCTGTGTGAATAGCTGCAAGTGGCATGGCCACATCAATGGGGCATAGTGGCTGGAATCCCAAGCCGACCTGAAAAGCGTTGTGGCCAGTCAAGCTGTGAAGAGATCGGTTGTAGTTGTGCTGAACATAGGGGAGGCTGTCATCCCATGTGTGTGGATGCTTTGAGTTGTACATGCACAAAATGTGTATAATCATCCTGTCGACGACCTCTATCTCGCCATCAATTTGAGGATGGAAGGCTATGGACTTAAGAAGTTTGGTGTCCAGCATTGACCAAAGACTGGACCAAAATGTACTGAGGAACTGATTGTCCTGATCTAAGATGATAGATTGTGGGATCCCAAAGTGAACCCACACTCGTTCAAAGAAGAGTTTAGCAGTGGCTTTTGTTGTGATATTCTTCTTGCAGGCTGCCATAATGGCCATCTTCGAGAACCTGTCGATGACCACAAAAACACAATCATTTCTATGCTTAGTGGAAGGAAGGCTTGACATGTAATCCATGGAGATGGATTCCCAAGGTCAACTAGGGGTAGGTAGTGGGGTATAGAGGCCTTGCTTCTTGATGGTCGATTTTCCAATGGTGCAGGCAGTACATGATCTGATGTATTTCCCGACATCCTGTCAAAGATTCAGCCAATATAAATACTTTTGTAGTACTACCACCATTTTCTCGACCCTGAAACGCCCAACAACCCGACCGTAGTGTGCTTCCCAAATCATCTTGGCAGGCTCACTTGATGGTACACAAAGGTGACCCAAGTGGCATAACAAGGCATCGTGGATGTGAAAATCTGGAACATGCCAACCCTCCAAGAGTGTCTGGTATGTGTGGCTGAATTCTGGGTCACTTTTGTAGAAAAGTGTCCAATCATAAGTCTCATGCCCACAAGAGTTGAGCATGGTGGTTAACGCCATGATCGGTGGTGGACTGAGGCAATCTGCAAGATTATTGGTGTTTCCCTTCTTATACTTGATTTTCAAATGGAACTATTGCAGGTATCTAGATCACTTCTGATGGTGATCATTCTGAAATTTCCCTTGGGTCTCTATGAATTACAGAGGTTGGTGGTCTGTGTGGATGATCGTTTCCTTCCCAAAAATGTAATGCTTCCATTGTTAGCAGGCCTACATAGTGGAATACATCTCTTTGTCATAAGTGGGATACTTCCGAACTGTGTCTGAAAGTGTCTCACTATGATATGCCACTAGATGCTCGTGTTTGGTAAGGATTTCCCCAATGACATAGTCAAAGGCATCTTTCTCGACCTCAAATGGTTGTTGTAAATATGGTAATGTGAGCACTGGTGCTATGTAGAGGCAATATTTCAACTCTGTGAATGCCTTTTGTTGAGATTCAGACCAAAATTTTTTTGCTTTCACTCCTCCCTTGGTGACTTGATTCAAGGGCCAAGTGATATGAGAAAACCCCAACACGAACTTGCGGTAGAAGTTGGAAAGACCTAGAAAGTTGTGGAGCTCTGTCAGAGTTGCTGGAGATGGCCAATCCCGAGTGACTTGGATCTTGGCTAGATCCACATGCACCCCCTATTCATCAATAATGTATCCCAGATACTGGACCTGGGTCATGCCAAAAGTGCATTTCTCCAAATTAGCACATAGCTTGTGTTGCCGTAGTGTTTGGAGAACCTGTCAGATGTGGTGGAGGTGCTCTTCCCAACTTTGGCTAAAGATCATAATGTCATCCAAGTATACCACTACAAATTAGTTGGTGAATGGCCACAAGATGTCATCCATTAGCCTCACGAAGGTTGCAAGAGCATTCGTCAATCCGAAAGGCATAACCAACCATTCAAAAAGGTCCTCCTTAGCTTTAAAGGAAGTCTTCCACACATCAGGGGGTTTCATTGGTACCTTGTGATATCCTGACATCAGATTGATCTTGCTAAAATATTTTCCCCCCTTTAGTTGGTCTAAGAGGTCATCAATCCATGGGATCGGGTACCTATTACAGACAATGGTCTTTTTCAGCACCCAATAGTCAATAGAGAGTCTCCAAGTCCCATCCTTGTTCTGTACCAACACGATAGAGCTCCCACAAGGCAATGAACTTGGATGGATGTGACCTTTCTGCAGCAACTACTGAATCTACCTCTTGATTTCATCGTTCTCTAGAATGGAGGGCTGATAGATTGGTCCATTGGGTAGCGACGCTCTTGGGGTCAGATCGATGGAGTGATTGACCTGACAGTGCAGAGGAACCCCTACAAGGGAGGTGAAGATGTCCTCGTACTCCTCCACGACCTTGTCCATCTGTATTTTTCATGCAGAGGGGACTTGTATGGAGGTCGTGGCCACCATCTTCTTCTTTCCTTTAGGGCATATCATCAGTAAAACAAATTTCCCAGTTTTGGAAATGAGCTTACTACTTTGTTTTGTAGTAACCAAGGAGATGGTGGTAGGCAATGCTACCTTCGGTATCCTGTACAACTTATTTCCCAATGTAACAATAACAACATAGGGTCGTGATTCATACACAACATTTCACTTCCACAAGTATGTTTGTCCTAATAATACATCACAAACTTCAAGGGGAGCAACATCACACAATACCTCATCTGCAAAGGGCTTGATTTCGTATGGAAGGTGACACTATTGGCTCACGTGAAGATCCTGTCCTTGGTGAAGCCACCCAATGGTGTATGGTTGTGGATGTGTTGTGGTCGGTAAGCCCAACTATTTCATGGCCTCTGTTGAAATGAGGTTCTTTTGGCTCTCGCTATCGACAATGAACTGTAGCGGGGAGCCCTTTACCCACATCTAGGAGTGGAAGAGACGTTCCTCCTCCTTTGGATCTTTGGGTTCCTCCTTCTGTATCTTCATGGTGGCAATGGTGGCATTGGGCTCTGCATCAATAATCTGCTTCCTTTTGTCATTCCCCTTGTTGGGTTCTGACTCAAAATCGGAACATGCATCTGATTTTGAAACCTTTAGCTCAGCCACCAGCGATTTCTTGGCTCGAAACTCCCTTGTGTTGTGAGTGGAGCTCTTATGGAACTCACACCATTTTGTCGTGTCCCTTTTCGGCTTCACGACGTTGTTCTTTGCTTGCAGCTTTGGTGGGTTGCCTTGGGCTGCCCCGCCTTGGCTTTTTCCTTTATTTTGCGGTTTAGGGGCACCTTTCCCTTGCTTTGGATTCATAGATGCAAAGTATCGCTTCTTCTGTTTAAACTTTTGCTCGACCTTGATGGCATATTGGTATGATGTGTCGAGTGAGGAGATGTTTAGGAATTATATTTTGTCCTGGATGCACTTGTGCAGGCAGCCGCAGTATTTGAGTATCAAATTCTGCTCTGAATCCTTGATACCCAACTTTTTGCGAAGGGTATGGAAAAGATTGGTAAACTCTGGCACGTCTCGGTCCCTTCCCTGCCACAGCGTGGTCCACTTTATGTATTGATCCTCATAGCTTCATATAGGGTAGTACTGCTCCTTGATGACATCCAGGAATGAATTCTAGGTGGGTGTGGTTTAAAATAGTGAGCCAGTATTTTCATCCTTCTGCTCACACTAGGTTTCCTGCTAGTCGTTGACGTGGGGGGTTTCTTTGAGAAGAGCGAAAACAATCTTTTCGTGACTCCAAAATTCATGAACAGAAAAATAACCCTCTAGCATATTTAACCATTTATCTATGGCATTTGCATCTGTCTGACCCTGAAATATGGGGATTTCAAAATTAACTTATACCTTAAAGGGCGTGGGGTTTCCATAGTAGTTTCCCGATGCGTCACTTCTGGGTAGCCACTGAAGGATCTGGGCAAAGTTGTCCATAATCACATTCCTTTGTCACTCGAGGGCTTCCTTGAGCAAGATTTTGATAGGATCTCCTGCCCCCTCATCTTTCTTCTCATTCGCGATGGGAGGTCGTCAGGATTTGCGAGGAAGGTCTTGCAAAGGTTGGACCAGTTCAAGCCTTAACTCCTTATATCCTGACCTCATTGGGAACATGCAAAGAAAAACAAAGAAAAGGTAGACTGCTCTGATACCACTAATCCAGATTTAAATAGGAACGCAAAAAATTACAGAGATAACCATAAACAAAGATATGCAATGGAAACACTACTTCATTTCATCAATGTAAAATACTAAAATATGCTTACAAACAGTAATGGAAATAAACCAGCTAGGGCGATGGTAGCTTATCTTTGAGAAGAGATGTGCTGGCTACATGCCTTTGAACTATCTTACAATGAGGCTCGAAGGCCTATTTATTATTGAGAAACAATGGAAAACCATAAACATCCAAAAACCTAACCATAGAAGATGAAACGCCAACTGTGGGCCCCGTTTGGGTAAATTGGTACATCAACTTCCCAGGGTCGTAACTTTGGCATATGATCTTTGTTTGATGTTCACAATATCTCGTTAGAAAGATCTATCCAAGAATTACAACTTTGGGAAGAGCAACATCAGTCCATGGACCCATGTTGCTCCCAGTTTTCCCAAAAAAACGTTGTTTAGGGCCTCAAAATGGCTCTGAAAGTTCAGGACCCAAAAAAACTACTAAAAATAGTAAGTTGTGCTACAGTTAAGGAAACTGAAAATGCTGAGAGAAACACTAGTGGGGGTCCAAGTGGAATTGGTAGGTGGCCATCAATATCCACCTGGATCAAGTGAAGAAGTCATAGAGTAAAAGAGAGTCTCTACAGCTATGTGCGTAGAGGCCTAGAGTAGAGTCCACAACTGAGTGCATGGACCCCTGCAGCTGAGTGCACAGGGAAGTCTTGAGTCTATATGAAGAACTGATGTATCGATAAAGAGATTATTATGAAAATATCTGTGTTTTGTCTATTTATTTCTGCTATGATGAATTATGGGTTTACGACTTAATAGTGTATTAATGCACGATTTTACATGGTTTTCATTGTCATTTGAGCACAAGGATATCTTATTTCATGTTAATATTATCAAAAACTTAAGCAATCGGGGAAAATACAGACTTAAGGGTAGTTACAGAGGTGTGTAAAGGGTTTATTCACCTATTTAGGGTATGTTATCACAAAACCTAACCCTGACAAGCTACTGATGAGGTAGACCTTGAGTAATTGTTTCAAACTAACTTTTGGCTGAGGCTTAACCTCCTCAACTTGAGAGGGCTCTCTCACTGGGTTAAAGAATTTGAAAATTGATTAGATGGCTAACTCTATGAAACAAATGAAGGAGTGTAAATGGTTGAAACATAGTCAATAAATAGCATTAGGCTTATGGAGTCTAAAAATTCTTAGTATGACAACAACATTAGCTGAACATGGAAGTCAGGGCATCAAAAGTTCAGTATATCATTTAACACATAGAAACATGTAGGAAATACAGTCTACAAATGCATGAAGGAAGTTAGAGCATAGCCAATGAGTTCTAAGTATCATACATTCATACTACTGAAAATTAGGAACTGAGGACAAACATAAAACAAGGCACCATTGAACTCTTTTTGAATCCTGTGGAGTAAATCCAAAGTCTGTATTCATAAAAACATAATATTCTACAATGACACAATATGAGTGTTTTCTCTCAAAATTTCCAACCCCTGGAACATTACAACTCTTGTCATATATAGAGTTTCCTTACAAGCTTGAGTTCCTTCATCCAGCAAGAGGGGAATTCGAATTTCACTAGACCTAACACCTATTGAACTTTAAACAAATTACTAATTACAACTGACTATAAACTAATAGTCTTAGAGACCTAATTTGACTAGGAGTGTAACTCCTTATCTATGCTAGTAACAACCTTAGCTATGGAAATAAACTTGTTCTTTGACATCTATCCCTCTTCATCTTTGGCTTGAGTGATGACTTTAAAATTCATGCTAGCCTTTGACTGTTTGTCCTTTAACTGTCCATGAATACTAGGAAAACTGCCCCTGTTTTCTCTGCTTTGGTCTCCAAAGTGGTTCCTCAAATTCTACTAACCATATTATCCTTTTAATAATATGTGATGCCTTGAATTAGACCAAAGGTCCTGCTCATATACTCAAGTTAAGACAAAACCCCTTAGATGCTGGTTGAAGATGACAATTGCCTGAGCTATGAAATGACTACTATTTTTGTAGCGCGGAGTTTTGGGTTATTAGATGCTTCTCATTCTTTGAATTTTCCTTTGCCTAGTATTCCAAACTTTTGAGGTGGTCTCTTTGTATCTTCTGCAGCATAATTCTTTCATAATGGTTTCCCCCTTTCATTTCAAAATTTATTCAAAAAGAAAAACTTGCATCTTCAGTAGTTTTGTAGCACACTGCGAAACTGTTGTGCATTATATGTCATTTTTGGCAGTTTCATAGCGCGCTACGAAATTGCTATGTGAGTCAAAAACATAGTTTTTTGTCTTTCTTGGGATTGTTAATGAATTCTCCATATGCTAATGAGCCAACGAAAATTGACATTGTCCATCCAAAAATAATATTCAATTTTCAAAAAGTAAGTTTTGTATCAAAGTTGTGTCAAAATTTCTTCACTTACTGTCAGGTTCATTTATGCTGAAGTTGTTCTTCTAGTTCATTCAGTTGAATATTTAAATCTTCAATCTATCTTTTCATCATTTAGATTCTAGTCCTCAATTTTGCATTGACCCTTCTAATATATCTTGCTTCTTTTATTGCAAGGACTGTCCAAGTGAAATATTGAGCATGACAGCTAATTACTTTGGGTATTGAAACTATTTTATCTTCCCACAGAGCCTCCATTCTATTGAAATTGGCTTCCTTAACTACATGTTTCCTTGCTTTTTTCCTAAGTTTGGCAATCTCAAGACTGGCAAGCTTCAGTTTCTTTTTTACCTATTCAAAACCAGATTCCTCCTGCTGAGTGATAACTGCCTTACCTCTATCATCTTTGTGCAGTTGTGATGATGTTTATGATGGAGCCACATGTTCTTCATCTAATTCTGCTACCTCCCCTGTCTCACTTGCTTTTGGCTCTGCCTATTGTATCCTTCTTGAATGCCTTGTCTCAGGTCTTCTTGGCTTGAACACAAACTCTAAGACCTGGTCATCAAATTTAAGCTTTTTGGAAGACTTAACTCTTTTCCTTTTGTTCTTGCTGGCTTCAAGTAGCTCTGCTTGGATGAGAGGAGTCTCTTCTATATTGATGCCCTAGAGGAGATCATTCAAACATCCTTTGAAGTTGGGCCTTCATTAGCAATCACAGTCTTCCCCTTTTCCTTGGCTAATTGACTTCTTGTTACTCTTCTTTGGACAGTTTTATCAACAGATTGCTCTTGTACCACCTCATTGATCTAAACCTTCTTCCTTTGTGACTATTGAGGGGTGTCTTGAGCTACTAGTGGTGTCATAGGCTCCTTCACCTGCTTTCTAGCTTTAAATTCCACAAATCTTCTTGATCTTGTTTCCTCCTGATGACTTACTACTAGTGAAGAAATCTCCTTAGAGTTAGGGCTAAGTCCTGTTTCAGTTTTAAAGCCTGTCATAAACAAGAAAGCAGACCATTCTCTTCCAATCTTCTGAAGCTCATGTAGAATAATCAACTTGATCAACCCATGATGGAATAAGGAGATTTCACAAGCTTCTTTCTTCAATTGAACCTTATCAAACATTTTACCGAAGCTATGAAATAGATAAAAAGGTAAATCAAGAGATATATTTCCAGTGAAATGTAAGAGGAGCTCAAAATGGTAAGAGTACACCTTATGGTATCTCCCCTCATAGGTAAAATATCTTTGGATGCATGTTATTAGGTTGGCATATGAATCCTTTACATAGCTTCTGGGCACTGATTTGGTTAAGTCTGAGCCTAGGAATTTTGGCTTCAAAAATTCTTGGTAGGGTGCCATTTCAAATTTAAAATTCTTGAACCGTCTTTCCTAGCCTCTTGGTATCTCAGTGATTGTAGATATGACCTCAGGAGAAATTGGAATTTCTAGCACTCCAACTCTTGAATTCAAACCAATGAAATTGAAAGAAAAATCTTTGATTACTTGAACATGACCACCTTGAAGTTTTTAGCAGAATCTCCAATAGCCCACCTATTTGAATGCATGTTCAACCTCTCTGCTTTTCATGAGCACATATAAACCTTTAGGCTCAGCTCTAAGGCATCGGCCTGATCTGTGATTCTTCCTTTCTTCAGATATGTCTATGAAATCCCAATAAGAAAACTTGAAGATAACCTGCACCGTATTGGTTTGAAAACTGCCTTGCTTGAGCTTTCGAAAAGTTTCGATGAGTGTCGTCCTTAGGCTTGCCAATTTTCTTCTTATGCATGAAAGGAACATGGAAAAACTAAAACTAACTCACCTCACCTCACTTTTTTTGAAATTTGAAAAAAAATGTATACAAGACATCTAATGAATCTAATGATGAGAATGAATGGTTGCATGTGATAGGAATGGTTCAAGGATAGACACATGGTGATGAAACACTAATGGTTTTTGATGGAAAAGACAACTAGAAAACATCTGGCATGAATCCCTAATTTCGTAGCGCGGTCAATGCAAATTATGGGTTTTGCACTATGAAATTTCCTAGTTATGAATCCCTGTTTTGATAGCGCACATAGTGCATTTTTATGAGTTTACGCTACGAAAACTCCTAGTTGATTTCGCAGTGCATGCCAACTTTAAGACAATCTTAACACATGACACCTATGAACCAATATGGGACTAATGGTAGTTAAAAACAAGATTGTTGACCTTATTTAACAAGGGAAACAAGACTTTATCCTATGTTTTAGACTCCCTAAATAAAACAATAGAAATGACTTGACCAAGACTGACTTACAACTTTCAAACCATACAAGTAGTCCAATTTTTTTTTTTATAATGATAACAGGGTCCTTGAAAGATAGTCATATACCTTTGCAGAGGTATAGAATATGATTAAGATAAGTTATATCAATAATCCCTCGAAGCTTATCGATCTATGCAAAGGCAGGTTTAGGGCATAAAATGACATCACACACATCTCTGGGTGCGGAAACATGGTTCCGACATCCCCCCATACTACTTTGGGTGAGACTTCAGTTCGTGCTCATCGGGTTGATGCCAAAAGGGCTAGTAGTGTAGGGATTTGTTTGGTAAACTTAACCTTCAACCTGGATCAAGTCCCACTAAGCTAACAAGGCCTACTCATTTACTGGCGGCTTTTAAGGATATCATCAGATGAAGATCGCACCAGAAGATAGGAGCAAAATAACCTTCACGATATAATGGGGTTGTTTCCAGTATATTGTGATGTCGTTTGGACTCAACAATGCACCTGCGATATTCTCTCGTGTAGTTATAGCAATGTTTAAGGAGTTCATGCATAAGTTCTTGGAAGTGTAATTTGATGATTCCATGGTGTTTGGTTTAGCGAAGTGCCATGTAGAAAGTCTGTGCCTGACGTTGGAAATGTGTCACAGATATCAGATTGCGCTGAATTTGAAGAAATTCCTATTCTGTGTTCTCTTTAGAATTTTGCTGGGTCATGTGGTGTGGAAGCAAGGGCTAATGATGGACCCTATGAATATTGTGGTGACAGTGAATCTGGAGGCCCCGAGAAGTGTTAAGTAGTTGCAAGTGATGCTAGGACATAAGGGATATTATAGAAAATTTATCAAAAGCATATGCTCAAATTACCATGCTTATGGAGAAACTATTGAAGAAGGACACAACATTCTGTTGGGATGAAGAATGTCAGTGCATCTTAGATGTCTTGAAAGAAAAGATGGGGACTTCACTAATATTAGTATTCCTGGATTGGAACAAGGAAATTCTTGTACATGTGGATGCCTCATGCGTCGCATTGGGTGTAATGTTAATGTCGGTGAAGGAGAAATGGATCACCGTATAGCGTTCGTGAGTAGGAAATTATTTAAGGCCGAGAAGAATTACTCAATGATTGAGCACAAAGGATTGGCCATGGTGTACATGTTGTATAAGTTCAGGAACTATATATTAGGAGGAAATTTCAAGATGCACACATATCATTTTTCTTTGAAGCACCTAGTAAATAATCATGTGTTGGGGGAGAAGATCTGCAAGTGGTTGGTAATTTTCTAGGAGTATGACGTTGAAGTAATTGTGAAGCCAGTGAGGTTGAACGTAGGACCTAAGAATCTACCACGGATTGAAACAAGAGAGGACCCCAATAATTTGGAGGAAGGGTTGCTAGATGTGTAGTTGTTCATGATATGTGTAGCAGATAATCACTTTGCAGACATTATTCACTTTTTGACTACGGGGATGGCACAAGAAGCATATACAAGTTAGCAAAAGAAGGAACTAGTTGATCCAGGTGGATCTTCAGACACCATAGCATGGAAATGCTCAAAAATGAAAGTGATCAAAATGAGGTTGAATTAGGACCAGATCAAAGAGTGCATCTTTCTGATTGTGGATGTGTGAACGGTTCGTCAATCTGAGTCTGGATGACGAAGTTATCATGAAAAGAAGGTTAGCTTGATCCTTAAGAAAATGAGGTTTTTCCATAAATATTGGACTTTAAGCCTCAAGAGGCAACTCACAATCGGCATAGTCCAAAGGGTGGACTTAAGGCGGGCCTTTAGGACCCCCTCGATCAGTGATTTCCAATATCAGAGTCGGGGGCAGGAAATCAGTGATATCGGAGAGCTTTTTATGTTATCGGCGATTAAATTGGCGATCGAAATTGATGAAACCCAAAGGCTAAGGATTGGGACCCCTGCGATTAGCGATCGCCAATATTGATGATCAGAGCAATTGGCGATCAGCGTGGGCACATGCCAATATATCGGTAGAGGACCTCGAGCCGATGTGATTGTGGTATGTAATTTAATCTCAGCCGTTGGATCAAGAAGCCGATCAATGACCACGATTAAATTGATGATTGAAATGATCAGCGTCGGTGATCAGCGATCCCGACTTGCGATTAGGCACAGACCTAATGGAATAATAGATCCAATTTTATAAAATTTGAGATCCGAGAATTTAGTCTTTTTAGTGTATGCCTTGTTTCTGCCAAAGCATTTATGTGATGTGATAAGTGATTAAAGCAGACCCAATAAGGTTTGTAGGGCTGATTTAAACTATTTTGAAGTCTGGATTTAACGAAATTTGTTGAATTTGTCAGTTTCTAGTGTATTTGTGTTTTAAAATAGAAAGAAGGCTATTTTCAAAGTTTTGTTGCAACAACAGATGCTTCTAAGAAAACGGCTTCTATTCTAAACATAAATGACCCCAATTTGTATGCGACCTTGTCTCAAACGTGTATAAAACATGATGGGTGATACAGAGCCGAGGAGAGCTGTGTAGAAATGGTATGATAGAAAGCCCGAGGGCGGCATGCCAAAGGAAGAGAGTATGTAACAAAGAGCTCGAGAGCCTGTGTTGGGGAATGCTAGAGAGCCTGAATGCTAGAGACCTCAATGAGGAGGCTGCGCTGATGGAGAGCCACGGGATGAGAGGGCTAGGCATTGCATTGAGATAGCTAGAGCATTGCAGAGAGCTACAACGAAGCATGATAGCCAGAGAGTGCTTGAAATTCTGGAAGATTCGCAGAGCTGCAGACAAACTTGAGTGTTATAGGGTTAGATAACCATAGAGCTATAGAACGAGAAGACCTGAGTGATTCTCTTTTTATGATCAGTTTTGTTACTGTTGATTGATTATTCTCTTTAATTGATTCTTATGATCGATTCATTTGTTGATTAATGCTTCTTTGATCGATTCTTCTTCGATCGCTTATTCTTCTTGCATATTGATGCTGTGAGATCAGTGTTTCAGTAAGCTTCAGCACTTTGATAGTTGCTTCCGAGCAATGCTTCTTCATATGGTTATTCATAGTGATGCCATGATAGATTGGTAGCAGATTGTGCCTGTGCATTGATAATGTGAACAGATGTTCACCGTGGACTGATTTATCCACTTGGTTGGTGTGAGGTATATGATTTATTCATATATTTCTTCTTTTACATTATTGATCTGAATCGGATCCATAAAATACTGTCAAAGAACCATGACTGTATCATGTCAAACAAATCTTTAAAGAATTCCAAAACAACAATCAAAAACTCCTTGAACCAATGGCAATGGCATCCAGCATGGAACGACGAGGACCTCGGTCAAAGTGCACTAACCGAGGCCCATGGAGACTACGCAGGAGGTCAAAGTAGCCCCTGGGAGCCCTGGATTGGGAGAATAAGGAGGTTTTTGATGCGTGTTTAATGCTTAATCATGCATCGCTGGGAAAACAAGGCCAAAGTGGGGGAAGCCCGAGCACATGGATGCATGGAAAACCGGAGAACCGTGGGAAAAAAAGGCAAAAGCGTTAAACGTAAAAAGGTGGGATTTGTGGTCTAGAAACTGGTGCTATTGATCGGGGCACCCTCAAATGCTAAACAGTTTTGTGGAGCCATCCCACTCAATGATCAACGTGTGGCAAGCGGAGGTGAGAGAAAACTGCCATTGATCGCGCGTTATCAGTTGAGCAAGTCAATCGCACAGGACGTGTGTATGGCATCGGATCTAGAGGTCCTCGATTGGATGGTTGAGATCAAGCCCGATAGAGGAAGCCGAATCAATGGAGGAACATGCTGCTATTTATAAATATTTGGAATCTATTTGACTGCCATGGTGGAGGAAAGACTTCATCCACAACGTAACTGAAGAAAAAAACTGATAAAGTAAGTTGGCGCTATTTAGAGGAGGACATGTGGCCACTTCCTGAGCGTTCGTGCTGATGCCGAATAGGGAACTCCAAGCGTAGCTGCAGAAGGTGAATTGACAGAGGTGGAAGAGGAGCTGAATAGCAATCAGTTCGAATGGCTTCAAAAACCATGAACAGATACAGAATACACAAGTCAAGTTGGAGAACAGTCCGAGAGACGAGGAAAGACTAGAATCTTGAGAGGAGGATGGAATATACAGAGAAAGAAGGTAGTAAAGCAAAAGCAGAAAGACACAGAGGGCCGAGCTAACCAGTGGCAGCATCGAGCACCAGAGCTTGAGAGATTCAAGCTATCCCATAGAGGAATCTGTCCGGGCTGAGCACCACATTGGGCTCTTGCCACTGTAGACCAGAAGGTCATAGAGCCGGTAGGAAGAAGAAGAGTCTGTGTACTCTAGTGGCTTGGGGAATCCAAGAACCAGCCTGCCAAGAAAACCTACTTCAGGAGAACTCATATTGAGTCCATGTATAGTAATTATTTGCTAAAAGGCACAATAAAATAAGGCCACCACTAAAAGCTGGACTGGAGATGTAGCCCTGGAGAACAGGCTGAACTCCTTATTAAAATTGTTTGTGTTTTTGTGTTTGCTTACTGTATTTCTCTGATGTATTTCCATTTTATGTCTGTGTATTGGCAATCTGATTGATCCATTGCTTCAGTAACACAAAACACACACCAGCACATGAGTCTGTAATACCTTGTTTAAACAATAAATCTTAATTGATGTCACTCATAGGGTGATTATCAGATCAAGTGGTATCAGAGCTCTAGGTTGTAAGGTTAGACAAGCTTGTGTTGGTTTATCTGTTGAATGCTCATTAGCTCAAAGCTCAAATTAGGAGAAGGGGAGTTGGTGGAAACTAATCCTGAAATTGGGAGAGTCTATTCTTGGGAGACAATGTCAGAGGAAGGTTCTATGGGGTCAGACCCTCAATTCATAGAAAGTTTCCTAGCTACAAAGTCTATGGTAGAAGAAATGTATAGGGACTTTAGAAAGCACAAGGATGAAGATTCATTAGGTTCTAAACAAGATAAAGAAGATGAGTCTCATTCTCATGACCACTCAAAAGGAAAGGGGAAAGAGGAAAGCTTTCTCACACCTCCTAATAGCCTTGTGCATAATAAGTAAGCATCTTTGATTAAGCTAGATGTTAAATTTGATTTTCCTATATATGATGGAGAGCTAAATGCTGAAAAGTTGGACAATTGGATTAGACAAATTGATGTGTATTGCAGAGTACAAAACATCAACTCAGACAAGAGTAAAATTCAGCTAGCAAGCCTACGCCTAGGAGGCATTGCCTTGGTTTGGTGGGAAGGCAGAACCCAAGCTGACATAAAGAAACATGGTAATACCATCTATGTCTGGAGTGAATTTTTTTTCTGCAATCAAAAAGCATTTCTATCCATTAGCCTACATACAACAAGCCATGATGAGTTGGCAAACTCTTCGGCAGTTGAAAGGGAAAACTGTGCAAGGGTATATTCAAGAGCTCAAAAAGAAAGCATTGATGTTGGGCATCACATTAGACTCATGAGAGATTATTTTTAAGTACACTGTTGGTCTACACAGCTAGATGAGGCATACCATCCTCATGTTTAATCCCACTAGTATAGATGAGGTATCTGTACAAGCTACTCATCTAGAAGCTAGAGGAAAGAATGGAAATCCAGAAGGTGGGGGGCTATCCCAATCCAATGTAAGCAAGGGCAAGGAGAAAAGAAAGCAAAAGTGGAAAGCAAGAAAGGCTAACACTGCATAGAAGGGCAAAGCTTCATGCACTCATTGTAAAAAGGAGGGGCATGATGATGAGCACTGTTGGATTCTGTATCCAGAGCTGAGACCTAAGAATTCCAAGGGAAAGAAGAAGAAGAAGATTGTTGCAACTATTCAAAAATATTTGGGGTCAGACTCGGGAGATGAAACAATCATTGCAGCCATAGGTATAAAAGGTAGGAATTCTGAAGCATCCACTAGTAATTCTGCTCAGACTATTATTGATGAAGAACATTAGAGAAAAAGACACGAGCTTTTTCATATTCGAGTTATTTCCAAACATCAAAAGATTGATACTTTTTTTGATAGTGGCTCACAAGTAAATTTGATTTCTGAAGCAATTGTAAAGAAATTGGGATTACAACTACACTTCATAAGAAACCATACCCATTAGGATGGTTGAATGATAAAGCACAACTACAAGTGACTAGATAGTGCAAGCTCAAGTTTTCTTTTGGGTCAACATTTGTAGATGAAGTTGAGTTAGACATAATTCCTTTGGATATATGTGGAATTGTTTTAGGAAGCCCTTATTTGTATGATAGAAAGGCTATTTTCTATAGAGCTAAGAACAAGTATCTACTTGTTAAAGATGGAATCAAAGACTTTGTAAGAGCTCCTAAGCTCAAGAATAATTATACTCTCATAAATTCTAGGAAGATTAAAAGAATGATAAATTCATGCAAACAATTCTTACTAATGGTTGTGAAGGAAAAGAAACCCGATAAAACCAATGTATTTGAGGGCTGTAATGCTCAGCAACAAGCTGATATAGAAAACAGTGTTTCATAGTATGATGTCTTGTTTTAGGAACCTAAAGGTATGCCACCCAAAAAGGAAATAGTACATGATATTATTTTGTAGCAAGATGTTCCATTGCCTAACATTGGGATGTACAGGTTGTCTCCTTTAGAGAATGCTGAAATCAAGAAGCAGGTGCAGGAGTTGCTTGAGAAAGGGTTCATCAGGCCTAGCACATCACCATGTGGGTCATCAATCGTTTTAGTGAGAAAGAAAGATGGCTCATGGAGAATGTGCATTGACTACTGAGCACTGAATAAGATAACAATAAAAAATCATTATCCCCTTCCTCGTATAGATGATCTTTTAGATCAATTGAAGTAAGTTGTTTATTTCACCAAGCTGGATTTGCACAGTGGATACCATCAGGTTAGAGTTGTAGAGATGGGTGCATGGAAGACTGCCTTCAAAACAAAGCAGGGATTGTATGAGTGGCTCGTTATGCCTTTTGGCTTGACCAATGCTCCTGCTACTTTCATGAGATTAATGAATGAAGTACTCAGACCTTTTCTTGATGACTTTGTTATTGTGTATCTGGATGACATTCTTGTTTTTAGCAAAACGTGGGAAGAACACTTAAAGCATGTTAAACATACATTAGATCTTTTGAAATGAGAAAAACTTTATGTTAAACTCTCAAAATGTGAATTTGGCAAAACATCTCTAAATTATTTGGGTCATATAGTAGGGGGTGGTGAATTGAAAATAGATCCCTCTAAAGTGGTAGTCATTGTAAACTGGCCTAAACCCAAGTCTGCTACAGAGGTTAGAAGCTTCTTAGGAGTAGCACATATTGGAGAAAGTTTATTTCTAACTTTTCCTCAATTGCAGCTCCCTTACATGCTTTGACAGGATTGAACAAGGTGTTTTAGTGGCGAGGCAAACATCAGAAAGCCTTCGACACCTTGAAAGAAAAAATTAGTAAAACACCTGTATTAGCACTGCTAGATCTACAAAGATCATTTGAAATCCAAACAGATGCTAGTGACTATGCCATGGGAGCAGTGTTGGTAGAGCACGGTAAACCCATATGTTATCATTCTAAGACTTTTAATCCTGTAGTAGTAAACTATCCTACATATGATAACGAATTGTATGCATTAGTTCAGAGTGTGAAAAAGTGGAAACATTATTTAATGGGTAAAGAGATAGTAATACGTACTGATCATCAACCACTTCAACATATACACTCCCAAACTAAGTTGCAACAATCAAGACATTACAGATGGATGAGTTTTCTACAACAGTTTCATTTAGTTGTCAGATATGAAAAGGGCATACATAACAAGGTTGCAGACATGTTATCTAGACCCATTATGAATGCATCTAGCATAATTAAGCATAATTATGTGCTATATGAAAGCTACATAGAACAATATGCTCAGGATGTGGACTTTAAAGATGTATATGCAACTTTGAGTCAAGGCAAAAAGGTAGAAGAATTGGACTATCATGTGAAGGACCGATTCTTATACCATTGTGGGAAACTCTGAATTCCACAAATAGAGAGAGTAAAGATAATTAGAGAGGCACACAATTCTCTGATATCAGGTCACTTTGGGGTAAGTAAAATAGTTGCACAGCTACAAAGATTCTACTATTGGCCGAAAATGAATGAGACAATTTCTAGATATGTAAGAGGGTGTACTATGTGTGCTAAAAGCAAGCCCAACAATAGAAAACTAAGCTTGTACACTTCTTTACCAGTTCCTTCTCACCCTTGGGAAAGTGTTTCCATGGATTTTGTTGGAGGACTTCCTAAATCTAGTAAAGGTCATGCTTATCTATATGTGGTTGTGCATAGGTTCAGCAAAATGTGTATTTTGATACCTTGTAATAAACAAATTACAGCTGAACAACCTACAAAGTTATTCTTTGAACATGTATGGGTTCATTTTGGATTACCCACTTCTATTGTATCTGATCGAGACACCCGATTTGTGGGGAAGTTTTAGTCAAGTTTGTGGGAACTGATGGACACCCAACTGAAGAAAATCACATCTATTCATCCACAAAATGATGGCCAGACAGAAGTAGTTAACAGGACAATGATCCAATTACTTAGGGGATATTGCAGCAAACATCCTAAGCTTTGGGATGAACACTTGTGTTATGTGCAGCACACTTACAACAAAGCCAAACACTCTTCTACATAGAGATCTCCTTTTGAAACCTATTTTTGTTTTATACCAAGGTCACCTTTGGATTTTGTCTTTGGTAAAGACACCATGGTTGATGGACACAGTGATTTGGACAAGGCAACTAGGTTCATTGAACAGATATAGGAGATCCACCAAGTAGTACAGGAACAACTGGAAAGGAGCCAAGCCAAATATAAGGCTAGGCATGACAAGCATCGGATGGAGCATAGTTTTCAAGTTGGAGATCAGGTCTAGTTGTATATCAGCAAGGACATGATGTAAGGTGAAGGTAAAAAGCTAAAGCCTATCAGGTATGGACCTTTTAGAATACTTGAGAAGATTGGTGAAAATGCTTTTCGCCTTGATCTACTAGCTTACATGCACATCTACTCAGTCATAAATGCAAATTGCTTGAGATGTTTTGAACCTTCAATGATTGAGGATCCTGAAAAGCAAAGTCAATTTCCTTCTATTGATGACCTCCTACCCGAATGTCTTAATGAATTGCAGGAAGACACAGTCTTGGATAAGAAGGTGAGAACAACGCATACAGGAGATGTAGAGTACCTTAAATTGGACTAAAAGGTTCGAATCCAAGCAGTGCAAAGTGGATTGAGATTAGACAAGTGAGACAACAATACCCTCACTTAGTCGATGCTTGAAAGAAAACCAAATTTTGGTGGTCCAAAATCTTTTTCAGTGGGAAGGCCATGATCCAAATCAAATCCATAAAATACTTTCAAAGAACCATGACTGTATCAAGTCGGACAAATGTTTAAAAAATTCCAAAACAGCGATCAAAAACACCCTGAACTAGTGGCAATGGCGGCTAGTATGGAACATTGAGGACCTCGGTCAAAGTGCGTTGACTGAGGCCCATGGAGACTTTGCAGGAGGTCAAAGTAGCCCCTAAGAGCCCTGGATCGGGAAAATAAGGAGGTTTTTGATGTGCGATTAATGACGCCTCACTGGGCAAATAGGGCCAAAGTGGGGGAAGCCCAAGCACATGGACGCATGGTGAATCGGAGAACTGTGGGTGGAAAAGGCAAAATCGCTAAACATACAAAGGCGGGAGCCACACTCTAGAAACCAGTAGTATTGATTGGGGTGCCCTCAAATGGTAAATGGTTTTGGATGAGAGTAGAGCGATCCCACTCAACGATCGAGGCATAGCAAGCGGAGGTGAGAGAAAACCGCCATTGATTGCGTATTATTGGTCAAGCAATTCAACTGCGCGGGACGTGCGTCTGGCGTTGGATTTGGAGGTCCTAGATCAGACGGTTGAGGTCAAGCCTGATAGAGGAAGTAGAATCGACGAAGGAATATGCCGCGATTTGTAAATATTTGGAATCTGTTTGATTGCCATGGTGGAGGAAAGACTTCATCCATGACGTAACTGAAGAAACAAATCAACAAAGCACGCTGGCACTATTTAGAGGAGGACACATGGCCACTTCCTGAGCATTCATACTAACACCGAATAGGGAACTCTAAGCATAGCTGTAGAAGGTGAATCGACAGAGGTGGAAGAGGAGTCGAACAGACATGAGTTCGAATGGCTTCAAAAATCATGAACAGAGACAGAATACACAAGTCAAGTCAGATAACGGTCCAAGAAATGAGGAAAGACCAGAATCCCGAGAGGAGGACGGAATACACAGAGAAAGAAGGCAGTAAGCAAAAGCATAAAGAGATAGAGGGCCGAGCTGACCAGCGGTAGCATCGAGCACCAGAGCATGAGAGATTTGAGCCATCCCATAGAGGAATATATCCGAGCTGAGAACCACATTAGGCTCTTGCCACTATAGACCAAAAGTTCACAGAGCTGGTAGGAAGAAGAAGAGTCTGTGTACTCTTGTGGCTTGGGGAATGCAAGAACCACCCTGCCAAGAAAACCTACTTCAGGAGAACTCATATTGAGTCCCTGTATTGTAATTCTTTGCTAAAAGGCACAATAAGGCAAGGCCACCACTGAAAGCTAGACCGGAGATGTAGCCCTGGAGAATAGGGTGAATGACTTATTAAAATTGCTTGTGTCTTTGTGTTTGCTTACTGTATTTCTCTATTGTCTTTCCATTTTATGTCTGTGTATTAGCAATCTAATCGATCTGTTGCTTCAATAGCACATAGCACATAACACACACCAGCACATGAGTCTGTAATACCTTGTTTAAACAATTAATCATAACTGATGTCACTCATAGGGTGACTATCAGATCAATTATGCTACAAATCCTAGATTGATATTGATGCAGGATCTTCTTTATTTTCATGTTTTCATGATTCCTTGCTTCATGTTATGAGGAATCTTCATATAATGTACTTTATGCTTTGATATCCCTTATTGTATGTTGCTGGGATACTCTTTTTAATTACATGTCATCATGCATGTGTTTTGTTTTAACATCCCTTCTATGCCTTATTGGTGGGATGCACGCCATGCACGTTTTTGTATCATACTGATAGGAGTCTTTGAGTGAGAGTTATAGTTGTAGAACATCTCTTAGAGCCACTTGTGTGTGAGGGCATTCTTCCTTATATGATCGAGACATCATCTTTATTGACAACACATAATGCAGCGGCCTACACCACCTTGATTGGGGCCCAGAGACATAGTCCCTCCTTGACGAACTCCGTTATCAACGACTTTGTTCTCATGTGTTGATTATTTTTATGTTCCTCTTATTTACAGTCTGCAGTTGTATTCATTAATGTTCTTTTAAAAGAAATTTTAACACAGCATGAAAGTAAAATGTCTTGGTAAGGTCCTTCTTCACACCTGGACCTGGATCAAGTGGTATCAGAGCATGTCTTAACGTTGATGTGAATTGCAACATGAACAATGGAACATGCAATGACAGAGGATGAAAGAGCCATGTGTGAGACCATGCTTAAAATTTCCAAGAAAGTGGAAATTGTATATGAAACTCTACAAAAAGAAGAAAAGGAAAAGGAGTGGTTACAGCTTTAGTTGAAAGCCATAGAAGAGGCCATGAAAGAACTGAAGTAGGATAGACATAATCTTCAAACAGAGAATGATGAATTGAAGATGCATCTACACGAAGAGAAAGAGGAGAAGCATAATTTTCTACTACAACTACAAGCAAAGGACAAGGCCTTGAAAAAGCTGCAATGAGACCCATGTGAGGTAAAAAGCAGTTCTCCATCTTCATGTATATCGCCTGATGATGATTTCACTTTGTTTGAAAATCATACCATGGAAATTGACTCCAAAATGCTAAAGAGAATGGGATATGAAGGAAAAGTCTTTGGTGTTAATGGCCAAGGCATTGTCAATCCCATAAAATTAGAGGAATTACCCTGTCAGGCAGGACTTGGGTATGTCAGGAAAGAAGTTGGGGAATGCGAACCACCAACAAAAAACTATGAGAAACCCTCATCAGTTCTTTCCAAATCAAAAGAGAAGGTAAAAGATGTTGATTTCCTTTTGATTTCCTCTACTGATAGTATGATGTCTATTGGAGATTTGGAGATCCCAATTACAGGGATGAATATGAGGCTCCTTACAAAGACAAGACATGAAGAGAAAGAACTTGGTGTTAATAACCAACGCATGACTCAACCTTTGGAGTTTATCCACAAACCTCAATATGCAGGCTCGAGGTACACCAAAGGAGAGTGCTCAAAGGTGTTAGAGTTGTCTGAGACATCATCTAGGAAAGAGAATGATGGGAAAACATCCCCATCATCAGATGGTAGTTTCCATCGCAAGGAGAGAGCTAAGGCAAGCTCTCATCACACTGACAACAAAGATAGCAAAAGAAGGTATAATCACTTTTAATCTTCAAATGTTCATTTTGATTATGATCATGTTTTTAATAATAAATGAAGACTAAGGCATAAAAAAACATGTACTTTTTGTGGTTTACCTAAGCATACCTTTTCCGAGTGTTGGAAAAGAATGGCAGCACTCATGAGGTGTGAAAGACCCTCTTAACTGCATAAAAAGAAATAGGTTAAGTAGGTATGGAGGAAGAAATCCTACTGTAGTCATGGCGACAGAGAGGGCCATCAGAGAGCCACTTGCTGGAAGCTCCATCCAGAGTAGCACCTTAAAGACAAAGCATCAGTATGTGAACCAGGAAGAGCAATTGTTCGAAAACCAAAACCACCTCAAAGAGGTGACCCATTCACATTATTTTTGAGTTTCCATCCCTTGGTCAGCAACAATGATGTTTGGTCATGTTTTGAGTTTTATTTTGACTTAGATATTAATACTCTCAAAGTGATGTTATGTTTCCATCATGTGTCGAAACAATATTTTTTTACCTAATGTATGTAAATCATGTGTTGCAGTGATGATGTGTTTTATATCACTTTTTGAAGCAACCATGATCGGTTGGCCTTGTTTTCATATTTGGAGTATTACATCCATCTTATAGTAAACTTGACCACCGAGTATGAGTTATAAACTCATGGAGGGTATGGGATGTCTGGGTCTTTAGTTTGGTCATGTCTTTTAAAGCATGTAATTGCAAATCCATGTACTACAGGTTGCAAAATTAGCTGGTGTCGGCTCGTTGTTTAAGGCTCCGAAGAAAAAAGGTGAAGGAGAGGGAAGTGAGACATTTTTAGGAAATCTATGATGCAAACGAGGTACAAAGAAAGATGCAGATTACCTTTTATGCTTTTGGAGGAACAAAATCTCCTCATTGGGGAGGATTGATCTAGGTGGATCTTCAGACACCATGGCATGGAAACGCTCGAAAATGAAAGTGATCATAATGATGTCGAATTAGGACCAAATTGAAGAGGTCATCCTTCTGATCATGGAGACATGAACGGTTTATCAATCCGAGTTTAGATGATGAAGTTATCATGAAAAGAAGGTCAGCTTGATCCTTAAGAAAAAGAGGTTTTTCCATAAAAATTGGACTTTAAGCCTTAAGAGGCAAATCACAATTGGCATAGTCCAAAGGGTGGACTTAAAGCGGGCCTTTAGAACCCCCCCAATCAACGATCTCTGATATTAGAGTCAGGGGTAGGCAATTGGAAATATCGGAGAGTTGTCTATGTGATTAGTGTCAGCAAAACCCAAAGGCCAATGATTGAGACCCCTCCGATTAGCGATCGGAGTGATTGACAATCAGCGTCGGCACATGCCAATATATCGGTGAAGGACCCCAGGCCTATGCAATAGCGATATGTGATTTAATCTCAGTCATCGGATCAGGAAGCCGATCAATGGCCACAATTAAATCAACGATCAGAACGATCGGCGATCCCGACTTTTGATCAGGCACAGACCCGATGGAATAATAGATCCGATTTTATAAAATTTGAGATCAGAGAATTTAGACTTTTTAGTGTATGCTTGGTTTTGTCCAAATCAGTTATGCGATGTGATAAGCGATTAAGGTGGACCCGATAGGGTTTGTAGGGTTGATTTAAACTGTTTTGAAGCCTGGCTGTAACGGGATTTGTCAGATTTGTCAGTTTCCAGTTTATTTCAGTTTTAAAATAGGAAGAAGACTATTTTCAAAGTTTTGTTACGATGGCCAATTCTTCTAAGCAAACAGATTCTATTCTAAATATAAACGACCCCGATTTGTATGCGGCCTTGTCCCAAACATGTATAAAATATGATGGGTGATACAGAGCCAAGGAGAGCTGTGTAGAAATGGTATGAAATAAAGCTCGAGGGTGGCATGCCAGAGGAAGAGAGTCTATCCCAGAGAGCCCGAGAGCCTATGTTGGGGAATGCTAGAGAACCTGAATGCCAAATACCTCAATGAGGAGGCTACGCCGATGGAGAGCCATAGAACAAGAGGGCCAGACATTGCACAGAGATAGCTAAAGCACTGTAGAGAGCTACAACAAAGCATGATAGCCAGATAGTGCTTGAAATTCTGGCAAATTCACAAAGCTATAGACAAATGCGAGTGTTGTAGCGCCAGATAGCCATAAAGCTACAGCTCGAGAAGACCCCAGTGATTCTCTCTTTATGATCGGTTTTGTTACTGTTGATCAATTATTCTGTTTGATTGATTCTTGTGATCGATTCATCTATTGATTAATGCTTCTTTGATTGATTCTTCTTTGATCACTTATTGTTCTTGCATATTGATGCTGTGAGATTAGTGTTTTAGCAAGATTCAACAATTTGACAGTTGCTTCAGAGCAGTGCTTCTTCATATGGTCATTCATAGCGATATTGTGACAGATTGGTAGCGGACTGTGCCTGTGCATTGGTAATGTGAATAGATGTTCATCGTGGATTGATTTATACACTTCTTCATCCATATCTTCAATTGTCCCGTGGTTGGTGTGAGGTATATGATTTATTCATATATTTCTTCTTTTGCATTATGTTGCAGATCCTAGATTGATATTGATGCAGGATCTTCTTTATTTTCATGTTGTCATGATTCCTTTCTTCATGTTATGAAGAATCTTCATATGATGCACTTTATGCTTTGAGATCCCTTATTGTATGTTGCTTGGATACTCTTGTTTATTACATGTTGGCATGCATGTTTTTTGTTTTGACATCCCTTCTGTGCCTTGTTGGAGGGATGCACACCATGCATGTTTTTGTATCGTACTGATAGGAGTCATTTGAGTGACAGTTCTAGCTGTAGAACATCTCTTAGAGCCACTCCTGCATGAGGGAATTCTTCTTTGCATGATCAAGACATCATCTTTGTGTACGTCATCTTTATTGACTGCACATAATGCAACAGCCTACACCACCTTGACTGGGGCCTGGAGATGTAGTCCCTCTTGGACGAACTTTGTTATCAAAGGCTTCATTCTCATGTGTTGATGATTGTTATGTTCCTCTTCTTTACAGTATACATATGTATTCATTAATGTTCTTTTAAGATAAATTTTAACACATCACAAAATTAAAAGGTCTTGGTAAGGTCCTTCTTCACACTCGGACCTGGATAACTATTCGTGGATGCAAAAAAAATTTCAGAGATTGTGGGACATTTGTATAAAATGAGTGCTGATGAAATAGTTTGAAGATATGTGCCATATTTTGAGAGAGATAACATTCTTTCTGAAGCTCCTGGAGGGGCTATGATAGGATATTATGCAGGAAAGGTGACTGCGCAGAAGATTTTGCATGCAGGTCTATGGTGGCCAACATTGCACAAGGATTCCAAGGCATATTGTAAAGAATGTGATGTATGTCAGAGAACAGGCCGACCATCATGAAGGGATGAGTTACCATTACATCCTCAAGTATCCTTGTAGCCATTTTAAGAATGGGCGATTGATTTAATTGGGCCAATTCAGCCCCTAGGGAAGAGTGCTGACATGCACTATACCATCACTACAACAGAATATCTCACTAGATGGGGAGAAGCACAGGTGGTTAAGGATTGTACAGGGGCTACAACATTGAAGTTTTTGTTTGAGTATGTCTTAAACAGATTTGGTTGTCTGAAAGTGTTAACAAATGACAAAGGTACACACATTTTGAATGAAAGGATCAATGTGTTAACAAAGGAATTCTAGGTATACCATCAAAAGAGTACACCGTATCACCCATAGGCCAATGGAACTATTGATGCCTTCAACAAGATTATGGAGAATGCACTGATGAAGATCTGGAATGCCCAACAAAATGACTAGGATGTGCATGTACCTATAGTACTATGGACATATAGGACTACTTGCAAGAAGCTAATAGGACAAACATCGTTTATATTGGTCTATGGGGTAGAAGCTATAATTCCAATGTAGTGTATTATGACTATTCTATGCATAACGACTCTCATAGGTTTGACATATCACAAATCCTTCGAGGAATGGCTTACGCAACTGTTGAAGCTTGAAGAGGACCGATTCTTGGCTAGATTTCATCAGCAAGTACAAAAGGAACATGAAAAAGCATGGCATGATCGCCACATCAAGCTCCGCACATTCAAGGTAAATGACCTTGTCTTGTTATATGATAGTAAATTCACTAAGTTTCCAAGCAAATTCTTGATTCATTGACTAGGGCCATATATTATCAAAGAGATTACAGATGGAGGCACAATTCAGCTTACGAAGCTGAATGGGGAGCCTTTTCCAAGGAGAGTGAACGGAAGCCAATTGAAGTTGTATACAGGGGAACTTGCGTAGTGACTATATGGTGGTAGGAAATTCTTAATGCTCCATGCAATTGCAAGGGAGCGCAGGACTATAAAATATACTACGAGGGTTGGAGAACTACACAACAGGCGAGTAATGTGGAAGATGATGAAGATGAAACCTATGAAGATGCACGTAGGAAGCTGCGCTAGGGAGGGAAGTGCTGCACAACACAAAATAAAGTGACTATTGGAGTCAATGTTAATGAATTGACAACCATAAGACGGTTAAGAGGAGTGGGATGGTAGAATTTAAGGAAAAAATCTTTGAACATTTACTGCCAAAACAACATTAGTTGTCAGAATTTGGGGGAACAACCAGATTTAAATTCAAAATCTCCTATAAATTACACATGCTGGTCCAACAGAGAAGACTTTGTGCCCTTAGAGTTTTTGCTAAAATTTGTTGTCTATCGCTTATGAGCTGAGCATTTTGGGAGGAATTTTGTGCCCACACAGATGTTTCTTTGGAAGTCCATGAGTTGTTTATGGAGAGGATGACTGCTACCAACCCCACCGAAGTTGTAAGTTTAGAAGATGTTGTATCCAACACCCCAGGACTTGAAGTATCCTGTGTTGAAGCTATGCCCATGGTGCCCACAGTGCCGAGGTCACCAAGGCCAAAACAATTCATGGAAAAAAATAAATAGGCTGCTGTGACAGAAAAGAAACCTACAACAAAGGAGAAGCAGAAAAAGCCAGTACTACTACATGCTTCCACAAGGAAGCATACCATGACACCAACCCAAAATAAAGATAAGAAGCCAATGAAGGATAAGAAAAAGGTTGTAGACATGGAGGTAGAAGAAGGCCATGGAATGGAGGATATTGAAGCTAAAGGTGTAGAACCTATAGTGAATCTCCTAAGGTATATCCCTCCAAGAAAGGGGAAAGAAAATATCACTAAATACCTAGATGCAAAGAAATTCACCATCCCTTGCTATCTGAGATGGTGCCTTTTGAAGGTCTACAGCTTGTGCGAGTACCATTATTGAAGATGGAGGATTGGGACCTCGTGGACCATGCTAAGTTCCCACACTTAGTGACGGACAAGTACATGAGATTTTACTATGAAGAAATGGGTATGATAGCACTAGAAATGGAGGAATGGGTCCGCAGTGTTGAGAAATCAGGATTGCTCATCTTGCTATGGGTGCCACATTACCACCACACCCCCGTTAACACAATTTGCATACGCCAGCTACTCACTTTGGTGCATGATGGGTGTTTATGATTCAGAGGGCCTATACCCATCACATATATGCCCATTCACAAGATTACACACTTGCCACATGATGTTCTCAACCCAGCCAAGGAATTTGGCAGAAAGATAGGAGAGAAAGATCTTGCAGAGCGAATGATGAAAGATTATGAACTTGTGAAAAAGTCATGCGGGTATTCCATTTTTCCCATCTCAAACCCAACAGTTCAATTGGTCACATAGATATTGGTCGGAACGATGATGAGGAAATTTTGTGCGGATGAAGTTTCGGTGCCTATAGTGTCCCTGGCTACTCAGTACGTGAAAGGCATAATGTTCAACTAGTCTAGGTATCTCTGTCAGGAGTTCCTGGCAAACTGTCATGAGGCCTAGGATGAAACCAAGTCATTTCATTACAATTGGTTGTTACTGTCTATTATGTTGGTTGCATGGGAACTGTCAGAGGATAGCTAGTTTCCTCGACTGGGAGAAGGATTACCTGAGGTAGCGTAGTTCGCCTCCTTGTGGGCTACATAGGACCTCACATGGATCATGGAGATGAAAATATTTTGTGTCATGATGGAAGCGAGTCTACGCCTGTGATCTGATAATGAGATTTAAGACAATTAATAAGGTATTACAGACTCATGTGCCTGGATTTGTCTATGTTATTTTATGCAATCGATTGATAATATTGTGAAATACATAGATAATGAAGCAGTAAACAAAAACATAATATATAAAACATAACACAACAAATTTAATGAAGATTTCACCCAATACTCCTAGGCTACATCACTTGGTCCAGCCTTCAGTGCTGGCCTCTCTATTATACCTTCAAGTAGAGTTTTTAGAACCTCTCAAGCCTTCTCTGTGTACACAGACTCTCTTAATCACTCTTTGTCTCTGTCTTAGTTCTGTCTCGGCACTACCTTCAATACTACCTACCTCTGTTTGCTCTTTGTCTATGGCTTTAAAGCCAATCTAGGCTGCCTATTTGTTTCTCCTTCTTAGATTTCTATCTCCCCGACCTCTGTCCACTCGAATCCCTCTCCTAGCATTACACAATCATTGCATAACACCTAAAGGGGAGGTGGCCACCTATTCCGTAATGTAAGAGTGCCTTGGGCCCTTGAAATCCTTCAGAATCCCAAATGTAGTCATTTTATACTAACACAGGAAAATGCATTCACGACTGTGAAATTCCACAAAACACAGTTCATTTCGAACTTCAAAAGTCCTTAAATACAATCTATTCCTCTATCGAGTTTGTCCTCAATTGCTATCACAAGTTGCTTCAATCCTGCTCTAAGGTTCCCCTTTGTATTTTATAAATATGTTAAAACAATGAAAATTTATTAGAAGTGGCCTTCTCCAGACTTCAAACAATATATAATAGCATTAAGGAACCCTTTCGGGTCCCACTTATCGCATTGGCACTTCACCCCTTGTATTTCGTTTAATAAACGAAATATGAAAAATACATTGGAAATGCCTTTTCTGTAGATCTCAAATCTTATGCAATAATATTTATATAACCGTCGAATCTAGTTCATTAGATCGTAGATGTGTATGTGTATATGCCCTGCTCCATAATGTTTCTCCGATTGCAATATCGCAGTGCGATTAATCGCAATCACATATCGCTCATGCCCTGGGCCATTGCAAGCACTCTTTGCAATCTCTGATAGTGATCCTACAATGCAACATGGGCCATCAATATGCACGCTTGATCGATGGTCCTAGATTTGCCAGTTCTCATCGCAAGTGTTATGTAGTTTGCACCAATATTCGTTGATTGCCATTTCTAATTGCAATTCTCCGATCAGATCTAGACCATTGAACAGCCAGATCTAACGGATGCTATGTATTCACTTGTTCAGACCTCTGATACTCTATTTTTCTTTATTTTCACATTTTTTTGGGCTCTCGATAATGTTTTTCCGCCATTCTAAAAGGTTTTCTCATGCGATTTTTCTAATCTTTGGCATGACTTTAAGAGATTTCAAGACTTAGAGAGTGTTCTTGGATCCATTTGGATCACGCCTTCCCATTGAAAAGGCTTTTGGACCACCAAAAGTTGTTTTTCAAGCATCGCTCAAGTGAGGATACAGCTGCCTCAGTTGCCCAATCTCTATCCATTTTGCACTGCTAGGTTTTGAACCTTTGAATCCAATTCTTAGGTACTCAACATCCCCTCTGCACATGGTTCTCACCTTCCTATCCAAAACTATATCTTCCTGCAGCTCATTGAGATATTTAGGAAACACGTCATCAATGGAAGGCAATTGACTTTGCTCTTCAAGATCTTCAATTAATGAAGGTTCAAATAGTCTTAGGTTTTCTACATTTACCATTGAATAGATGTGCATGTATGTTGGTAGATCAAGGCGAAAGTGTTCTCACCAACTTTTTCAAGTACCTTAAAAGGCCCATACCTTTTTGGCTTCAACTTCTTTCCTTCACCTTGCATTCTATCCTTGCCGATATACAACCAGACTTGATCACCAACTTGGAAGCTGTGCTCCACCCAGTGTTTATCATGCCTTGCCTTGTATTTGGCTTCGCTCTTTTCTAGCTGTTCCTGCACTGGCTAGTGAATTTCTTGGATTTGTTTAATGAACCTAGTTTCTTTGTCCACATCACTGTGTCTAGCAACTACTATGTCTTTTTCAAAGACAAAATCCAAGGGAGACCTTGGTATAAATCCAACACAAGTCTCAAAAGGAGATCTATGTGTAGAAGAATGTTTAGCACGGTTGTAAGCATGTTGCACATAACATAAATGTTCATCCCAAAGTTTGAGATGCTTGCTACAATAACCCCTGAGCAACTGGACCACTATCCTATTGAGGACATCTGTTTGGCCATCTATTTGTGGGTGAAAGGTTGTGATCTTCTTCAATCCGGTGTCCATCGATTCCCATAGACTTGACAAAAACTTCCTAACAAATCGGGAGTCTCAATCAGATACTATGGAAGTGGGTAACTCAAAATGCACCTAGACATGCTGAAAGAACAACTTCATTGTTTGTTCAGCTATAATCTGCTTATTACAAGGTATTAAAATACACATTTTGTTGAACCTGTCCATAATAACATATAAATAGTCATTTCCCTTTCTAGATTTTGGCGATCCCCCAACAAAGTCCATGGAACACTTTCCCAAGGATGGGAAGGGACTGGTAGTGGAGTGTACAGGCCTAGTTTTCTATTGATGGGCTTACTTTTAGCACACATGGTACACCCTCTTACATATCTAGAAACTGTTTCATGCATTCTTGGCCAATAGAAGTATCTTTGCAACTGTGCAACTGTTTTACTTACACCAAAATGACATGATATCAGAGAAGTATGTGCTTCCCTAACTATGTTGACTCTTTCAGTTTGTGGAATGCATATCTTTCCCAAATGATACAAGAGTTGGTATTTAACATAGTAATCCAATTCTTCTACCTTTTTTCCATTACTTAGAGCTGCGTATACGTCTTTAAAGTCTACATCTTGAGCATATTTTTCAATGTAGCTTTCATGCATTACTGAGTTATGCTTAAGTATAGCAGATGCATTTATGATTGGTCTAGACAACATATCTACAACTTTATTGTGTATGCCCTTTTTATATCTGATGACTAAATGAAACTATTGTAGGAAACCCATCCACCTATAGTGTCTTGATTGCTGTAATTTAGTTTGTGAGTGAAAATACTAAAGTGGATGATGATCAGTATGTATAATTATTTCTTTGCCCATTAAGTAATGTTTCCACTTTTTCACACTTTGGACTAATGCATACACCAAAATGACATAATATGATATGTTTCCACTTTATCATATGTATGATAATTGACTACAACAGAATTAAAAGTCTCAGAATGGTAGCCATGGTTTACCATGTTGCATCAACACTACTCCCCTGGCAGAATCACTGGTATCAGTTTCAATCTCAAATGGTTGTTGAAGATTTGGCGATGCTAGTACTAGTGATGTACTAATTTTTTCTTTCAAGGTGTCGAAGGCTTTCTGCTATTTTCCTCCCCACTGAGACACACTATTCAATCCTATCAAAGCATGTAAGGGAGCTGCAATTAAGGAAAAGTTAGCAATAAACTTTCTCTAATACTTTGATGCTCCTAGGAAGCTTCTAACTTCTATAGCAGACTTGGTTTTAGGCCAGTTTACAACGATGACAACCTTAGAGGGATCTATCTTCAATTCACCACCCCCTACAATATGGCCCAAATAATTCAACGATGTTTTGCGAAATTCAAATTTTGATAATTTAACATAGGGATTTTCTTTTTTCAAAACATCTAGAGTCTACTTTACATGCTTCAAATGTTCTTCCCATGTTTTACTGAAAGCAAGAAAGTCATCTAGATATACAATTACAAAATCATCAATAAAAGGCCTGAGTACATCATTCATAACTCTCATGAAAGTGGCAAGAGCATTAGTTAAGCCAAAAGGCATGACTAGCCATTCATACAACCCTTGCTTTGTTTTGAAAGCAGTCTTCCATGCATCTTGCTTTGCTAAGTTGACCTAATGGTAACCACTATGCAAGTCCAACTTGGAAAAGTAAACAGCTTCATTCAGCTGATCCAATAAATCATCAATGTGAGGAAGGGGATAATGATTCTTGATCGTTATTTTATTCAACACTTTGTAATCAATGCACATCCTCCACAAGCCATCTTTCTTTCTCACCAACATGATTGGAGATCCAGATGGTGATGTGCTTGGTCTTATGATCCCTTTCTCGAGTAGCTCCTGTACCTACTTGATTTCTATGCTCTCTAAAGCAGATAACCTATACATTCTGATGTCAGGCAATGGAGCATCTTGTTGCAAATGAATATCATGTAGAATTTCCCTTTTGGGTGGCAGACCTTTAGGTTCTTGAAATGGGATATCATATTCTGAAACAACTTTTTCTAAATCAGCTTTCTATTTAGCATCACAGCCCTCAAAGACATTGTTTTGATCAAGTTTGTTTTCCTTTACAACCATTAGTAAAAATTGCTTGCATGAATTGGGAATTCTTTTCATCTGCCCTGAGTTTATGAGAGTATAATTATTCTTGAATTTATGAGCTCTTACAATATATTCTATTCCATCTTTAGCGAGTTGATACTTATTTTCAGCTCTATAGAAAATGGCTTTTGTATCATACAAGTAAGGACTTCCTAAAACAATTCCACATATATCCAAGGGAACGATATCTAACTCAACCTCATTTACAAATGTTGACCCAAAAGAAAACCTAAGTTTACATTGTATAGTCACTTGCAGCTTTACTTTACCACATACCCAACCTAATGGATATGGCTTCTTGTGAGGTGTGGTTAGCAATCCTAGCTTCTTTACAATTGCTTCAGAAATTAAGTTTACTTATGAGCCACTATCAAACAAAGTATCAACCTTTTGATGCTTGGAAATAACTCTAATATGAAAAATCTCATGTCTTTTCCTCTCATTTTCTTCACTATTAATAGTTTGTGCAGAATTACTAGTAGATGCTTCAGAATTTTTACCTTTTATACCTGTGGCTGCGATTGTTGTTTCAACACCTGAGTCTGACCCCAAATCTTTTTGTATAGCAGCAACAATATTCTTGTTCTTGCCATCAAAATTCTTGGGTTTCAGCTCCAGATGCAAAGACCAGCAATGTTCATCATCATGTTCATCCTTATTGTAGTGAGTGCATGAAGGCTTGGCCTTTTGTACAACATTTGCCTTCCTCTCTTTCCATTTCTGCTTCCTTTTTTTCCTTGTTCTTTCTTACAGTGGGTTTTGATGATCCCCAAATCTCTAGGTTCACATTCTTGCCTCTAGCCTCTAGATGGGTAGCCTTAATAGATACTTCATCTATGCTAGTAGGGTTAAACATGAGAATGGTGGGCCTCAAATAACTATGTAGACCACCTATATACTTCAACAAAGTTTTAGGTGAGTCTAAAGAAATGCATAGAATTAAAGCTCTTTTTCTGAATTCTTGGGTGTAGCTTTGTACACATTGCCCCTTTAACTAGTGAAGAGTTTGCCAACTCATCATGGCTTGTTTCATATAAGCTAGTGGATAGAATTGTTTTTTAATTGCAGAAACAAATTCACTCTAGATAGAAAGAATTTTACCATGCTTCTTCAAGTTAGCTTGTGTCCTACCTTCCCAACAAACCAAGGCAGTTCCTCCAAGGTGTAGGTTGGCCAGCTGAATTTTACTCCTGTCTAAATCAATATTTTGCACCCTGCAATACACATCAGTCTATATTATCCAATTATCTAGTTTCTTTGCATTTAATTCTCCATCATATATTGGAAAATCAAATTTAACATCTAATTTTATCATAGATGTTTTCTTCTTTTTATTTTCAGGGCTGTCAGGAGGTGTGGATAGAGGAGCCTCTTTTCCTTTCCCTTTTCCTTTAGAATGACCATCTATAAGAGGTTCTTCTATTCGTTCGTCTTGTGTGGAGATTGAAGAATCTTCACTTTGACCTTTCTTAAATTCTTGATACATTTCTTCTACCATGGCTCTCATGGTAATGAAACTGTCCATGAACTAAGAGTCTGATTTCAAGGGATTTTCTTTTGCCTTTTTCCTCCTAAGATAGACTCTACCAATCTCTAGGATAGCTTCAACTAGTTCTCCTTCTCCTAATTTGAGCTTTGACCTAGTTATCATTCACCAATCCAGCACAAGCTTGTCTAGCCTTAGTAAACCTAAAGATCTGAAACCACTTGATTTGATAATGAGATCTAAGACAATTAATAAGGTATTACAGACTCATGTGCCTAGATTTCTCTATGTTATTTTATGCAATGGATCGATAAGATTGTGAAATACACAGACAATGAAGTAGTAAACAAAAACAAAATAGACAACACATAATACAACAAATTTAATGAGGAGTTCACCCAACACTCCTGGGCTACATCTCATGGTCTAGCCTTCAGTGGTGGCCTCTCTATTATGTCTTCAAGTAGAGTTTTTACAACAGTATGAGCTCAGTTTGAGACCCAATACACAACAGATATAACAGTAAGAGTTTGCTTGAACCTCTCAAGCCTTCTCTAAGTACACAGACTCTCTTAATCACTCTTTGTCTCTGTCTTAGTTCTTTCTCGGCATTGCCTTCAATACTGCTTGCCTCTGTTTTCTCTCTGTCTATGGGTTTAAAGCCAATCTCAGCTGCCTATTCATTTCTCCTTCTCAGCTTATTGTCTCCCCGGCCTTTGTCCACTCGAACCCCTCTTCTACAGTTACACAATCATTACATAATGCCCAAAGGGGAGGTGGGCACCTATTATGTAATGTAAGAGTGCCTTGGGCCCTTGAAATCCTTCAGAATCCGAAATGTGGTTGTTTTCTTCTAACACAGAAAAATGCATTCACGACTGTGAAATTCCCCAGAACACAGTTGATTTTGGACTTCAAAAGTCCTTAAATACAGTCTATTCCTCTATCGGATCCATCCTCAATCACTATCACAAGTCGCTTCGGTCCTGCTCCAAGGTTCCCCTTTGTATTTTAGAAATATTTTAAAAAAGCAAAAATGCATTAGAAATGGCCTTTCTATGGACTTGAAACGATATATAATAGCCTTAAGGATCCCTTTTGGGCTTAGCTTATCACATCAACACTTCACCCCTTGTATTTATTTTAATGAATGAAATACGCGAAATGCATTGGAAATGCCTTTTTTGTGGATCTCAAATCTTATGCAATAATATTTATATAACCATCAAGTCTGGTTCATCGGATCACAAAGACGTATGTGTATATGCCCCAATCCATAACGTTTCTCCGATTTCGATATCACGATGCGATTAATCGCAACTACATATCGCTCATGCCCTGAGCCATTGCAAGCGCTCTTTGTAATCTCTGATAGGGATCCTGCAATGCAATGTGGGTCATTGATCTACATGCTTGATCGACGGTCCTAGTTGACTTCGCTAGTCACCATCGCAAGTGTTATGTAGTCTACACTGATATCCGTTGATTTCCACCGCCGATTACAATTTTCCATTCAAATCTAGACCGTTTATCATCTAGATATGATGGCTACTATGAATTCACTTGTTCAGACCTTCGATACTCTATTTTTCTCTATTTTCACGTGTTTTTGGTCTCCCGATAATGTTTTTCTACCATTCTGAAAGGTTTTCTCATGCAATTTTTCTGATATTTGGCATGAATTTAAGAGATTTCAAGACTTAGAGGGTGTTCTTGGATCCATTTGGATTAGCATGGCCATTAACCAATTTCCAAGGTTGTCCCCAACCGTGTACACATAGCTATTGGCCTACGCAACATTCAAAGTTGAATTTCAGAGGGTGTATATCCATGTGCAGAAAGATCTAGCGCAAAACTGGCATGACTTGCCATATTTGGTGACAAAGACCGATGTGCAGGAGGTAGTGGCATAATGGCTAGCCGAGTGGCGCGCCCCTTCATATCTAGCTGTTGGGCCAAAAACGGGAGTAGAGAATGTGGTTGTGAAGAAGAGGAAGGAGGTAGCTAAGTAGGTTGCACATAAACAAAAGGATTTTGCAGAGAATGCTCGAGTTGAGAAAGAACGTGTTGTCAAGGAGAAGGCAGAATAGGAGCAGCGCGAGACCGAGAATGGTGAAAAGTCACCTTTGCCAGAAACAGAAACAGGACAATGCAGTGGAGGCAAGGAAGGGCAGTGCACCCCCTTCTTTTTGAAAAGGTGTGAACTGGAGCAGCAAGGTGGGTCATGGAAGAAGAAGAAAGCTCAGAAAACATAGGTGCTCTCAGAAAGAGATCTGGATGTGATTGGTGATAATGTTAGGGATGCCACAACATAAGTACTGCAGCGATTGGAACAACAATACATACAAACATTGGGAGGAGTCCAAAAGGATCTTCGAGAGTTGCAGCTCCAAGAAACCAAGATCCAAGCAGATGGCAACAAAGTGAGCGGTACACAGGGAAGTTTGGCACGAGGTCAAAGTATAGGCATGGAGATGGTTTCATAGCTACAGGATGTGCGATTCTTCCCCTTTCCTGCAGGTCCAGTCCACACTGACACTGAGGAATAATGTGCCCTCCTTGATAGAGTCCCAAATATGGGCCTAAACCTTTCCGCAATGCAACTGTAGTCCTTGCATGCATTATTACAGGGAATCATGGAAGAGCTTTACATCAGGGAACAATGCTCTCTCAGTGCTGTCAGTGAGATCAAAGTTAATAATCAATAATTGTTCACTAGAAAGACACATGTTTTGTAGGAGGAGGAAATGCTCCAAGTGCACAGTTCATGGTTGGAGTCAACAGTTGCGGAGGCATGCAAAACAATGCTTGAGCTTCATATTCCTAAGGATGCACAACCAGAAGTGAAGATTAGAAAATTAGTTGCTGATGTGTACGAAGCCAAAGCTAAGGTGAATCAAGTTCAATTTGAACTCAACATGGAGATCATTGATTTGCAATTGAAGATGCAACCCATGACTCCATCGGAGGTCTAGGATCAGCATAGAGTCGTGATCAAGGAAGGACTGACACTCTGGATGCCACCATTGCAGACTGCACAACAATATTTGAGCAAGCCATGGAGTTGGTCACCAATCTACAGGAAGATCCAAACTTGTAGACACTAAATATAAATATCAGGGAGCTACAATGGCAGTATTTTGAAGTGAGGGCAACAACGTGCTCAGTTGCACCAGTGCAGTGGCTTACAAAATTACAAGAGGGGTAGTAGCTCCTAGTGTAGGTAGAGGCAGCACAGAAGAAGGACGCCTTGGAAAAGGCCAGGATGCAACCATGGTTAGAAGAAGCTTATTAGATCATGACAACAATCTAGGATAAACTAAAGGGCTTGCAGTAGATGCACCAGACAATTCGACTAGCAGCTACGCATAGTGCTATTGAGGTTGCTGTAATTTAGGTTGAGCTGGGGGATCTTCCCAACAAGATCATAGTGCCAGGTGAGTGACTCGAGGGCGAGTCATGATATTTGTGTTGGGGGCTTGTTGGGGTGGGGTCCACTGGGTCAGTTTTGAGGTTAAAATAACCCAAGATTTGATATATTTTTTGTAAATTATGTAAATTCTACATGATTTGTGGATGCAAAGCATGTAGAGGATTCAGAGAAAAAGGGGTCTTAGCCCCTTGTTTATGTAAAGGTTGAGTCACCTTTTAGATCTACCCATGGTCCACAGACCATGGGATTGTATAAATAGGTGTGTCTTAGAGAGTCTAAGAGATATATCTAATAAATCATGGATGTAAGGGGTCAGTGAGAAAAAAGTGTTAGCACAGAGAAGTGGGTTAGATATGAGAGAAAGGCTCTATAACTGAGTGTGCACCATAGTTTTGAGTCTGTAAACCTGAACTGAAGATCAACAAATAAGATTATCGAAGAATTCCTGTGTATATTTGTTTATTTATGTTTACTTATGTTTATGATATATTCTATGGATGAATAATTTGTTTATGAAATATTGATCTAATGATGCGTGATTCACTTCAATAAGTCTTAATAGATTAACGCAATGCATGTTAAGTGCTTCCATGAAGACTGCGATAATTTTTGTTATGACTTCTAAATAACTTAAGAAGATATGCGAGAACACTAATATAGGATTGTTCTCTGATGCGCGTAAGTGGATAAATTGACTGTTAAGGGTCCGCAAAATCCAATCATAGACCTTCACGAAGGTTTTAAGACTGTTTGAATAGAGTTATAGTGCCGAGCCATAGGGGCTTATAGATTTGCACGAAGAAAGATATAGGGTGTTAAAAGACATCACGTTGATCTCTGGATGTGGAAACTTGGTTCTAGCATCCCCCCGTTCTACTTCGGGTGAGACTGCAGCCTGTGTTACATGGGCTGTTTCCGAAAGGGCCAGTAGTGTAGGGATTTGTTGGTTGGCACAACTAACTCTGAACCTAGGTCAAGACCCCCTAAGCCAACAATATGATAAGAAAAGCATAAAGGGGTTGAAATCATAAGGGCTTAGGGGCAAGATGAAACTAACTTATTTCATCATATTTTAGTGTTAAAGGAACCGTGACTGTGGTGCTCCAATAGTGTTCTACAACGATTTAAATGGGCAGATAGGTTGGTAGTTGTACTAATTGATATAACAGGAGGGAATTCATAAATGAAAGTGTGCGAGGCCTCTATGGAGTCTTAATCCATCGGCATGGATTATTTCTCCTATGCACAATGCAACACTACCCAAAAACACCCCATCCCTTCTCCACCGAACAGGTCACTTAGGAAACTAAGGCAAAATTGATAGAAACTGACTGAGCAACAGTAAACCGCCTCAATGGAAGAGAGAAGCATGATAATATTAGAGACATGGCTCTATCCAAGGCCTCCATTGAAGAAACAAGGGGACACCTCCTCCTTTCTCTCTCGAGTTTCTTTCTCTAAGCATTTATTTCTGTATTTTTCCAAGAAAGGGATTCGATCCCTGTTGTAATCTTAGGTAGGTGATATGAGAACCTCATAGAGCCGAGACAACTAGTCTAGCATGATAGCTAGGGCTCAGGCTCAGATATTTTTTATTGTAATTCAAATCTCTCCCCCTCTTCTTATAAATATGGGGATGAAACATAACACAAATGTTCCAGATTCTCATACCCGCAAGGGCTGAACTCTGTGTTGGCATTTTGGTTCAATATGTTTTTATGGGACTTCACTGATATCATGGTTAAGTGTACAGACTAGTTATGGGTTCCTTTGGGATAATTGGTATTTCCCTATTGATTCGAAGCATGAATAATGTGCAACAATTTCCTCTTGGTATTCTCATTTCACCTGTGTTTTTCTTTCTTTGAAATGGTGTAATGAACATAGTTGGTTTCTCTTCAATCTATAGATTTATATTAGTTGCTTTGGCAGAGAATGATACCCATGTTATGCTTGATATGAAACATTATTTTCTCCTCTATTTCTATAATCTCATTGGAAAACCATGGTATAGGATTATGTCTTGTTTACAACTCTACCATTGAATTCCCCTTTTTGCTAGAACATGGCTGCTTAGGATTTTGTTCATTATAACCCTGTGCATCTATATGTCTTCCTCCTTTCCTCCTCTCCATCATCAATACATCTTTAGTTTCAACTGTCTCATTTTCATGTGTCGGCCACTAGAAGGAGAGGTCATTTCCCTTTGAAATTGCCCAATTAGACCCTAGCATTTAGATCCATGAGTTGGCCTGAATCTTCTTCTTTGAAAGGTTATTGAACCAATCCCCTCCTATTTCATTTTTTTTTACGTGAAAATTGGAGTGTTGCAACCCCCTCACATATAAGTTCACAAGCAATCCTCTATTTAATATGTCTTAGGCACTCATCTACAATCAACCCAAGGTTGTATCTAGGGATATTTCTTATCTCATGTTATACTTGTGCCGAATTGTGCAATATTTAGCTATAAAATCTTTCTCGCACCATTTTCAGGGAACAGATTAGAAAATTTTCCCTTGGGTATGACAAAGTTTTACATTTCCCCTGTTTGGTGAGCTAGAGAAGTGTGGGTTGAAGATCTCTCACCTTGGTGACTCCATTGTCAATTCTATGGTAAACATCTTGGCGAGTCCACTGTCCATATCTCTATTTGATCATCTTGGCTATCAAGAAGCCCCGTACTCACTTTGATACTAAAAGAACTTTAAAATATCCCTACCTTTGAAGCTGAAATCAATCATATAGGGAGGTTTTGAAGATGACCCTTCCCGCATTTCTGGCCAACAAATTCGTCCCATAGGATTTATCTTTTATTGCTTGTTCTAACCATCATGTCCCTTCATTTCATGAGTGGGATAGCTATTTTCCTAGATTTAGTGGGAAGAAAGAGAGAAGGCCCAACCAACACCTAAAAGAGTTTCACAAATGCATGGAGCAATAAGGTATTTTCTTTGAATATTTACAAATGAAGTTGTTGATGTATTCTTTAGAAGAAGGTGCTAGAGTCTTGTACAAAACACTACCTTAGGGTAGCATATCTTCCTTGAAATATTTCCATACAGCATTCCATCAATATTTAAAGATATTTTATTTATCGAATGCTATGTTTGAAGAGTGCTGCAAATTTTGTAATGATGAAGGCAATCCCGAGGTTGATGAATCTGCTGAGGATGTTTATGGATCTCCTCTCGAAGAAAATATCTATTCGTGTCAAGATGCAACACCCGATGAGAAAGAAAGTGATGAAGGAAACATCATTAAGCTACCAACAAACCCTCAAGGGTCTGATTCAGCCAAACTAGATGTTTCTCCTTCCTCTGATGAATATAACTATGCATGGAGATTCAAGTGATGTAGAGCCACAATTCTTCCAGTCATGGAAAGCTGTACAATAAGAGGAACCCCATCAGGAGGTCAGAAAGGAGGCTCCAGTGTATAATGCTCATCCTTCTCCTGAATAACAAGACCAAGACCCTCCTCCAATTTGTGATTCATATTATTCAGAGGAAGAGATGGTCACATCAGTTTAGAAGGAGTTGTTTGTTAGCAAGTGGTGAAAAATCTTTGAGAAGCAAGCTTTTCAAGAAGAGCCTAAAACTGAATTGTTGCAGAAATATTTCCAAGACAGTTGTGCCACTGAAAAGTGGGTAGTAAAAGAGTAGCATCCAGTCTTCCTTGAACATACTGAATTTGAGGAGCTGAAGGGTGTTTGTAGTTGCCATAACGAAAAATACATTAGCCAACAGTCTGTATGTGAAGAAGAGGTTGTTGAAAACATTCCTTTTATATTTCATGACCCTGTGGCTGAATACATGAATGTATTCATAAGCCAACAACAGATTCTATATTTGCAGATTCTTCATGTTGCACGCCTCTTTTAATTTTTATTTTTTAGCAGTATGAAGACATGTGGTCCAGTACTCTTACGCTGGATAGGTTCTATTGGAAAGTTGAACATACTTAGCTGAATTAAGTACTATGCATAAGTAGGATTGTACATAAATAAGCTCACCAGTTGAGCATTTACTTTTCAGTTGTTAGAATTTTTTAGTTTTGAATTCTGGATTGAGGATGAATGTTCCACGATAGTTTTTCTAATTACAAATATTCATTTATTACTATCACCATGCCCAATATTGGAGGAGGTTGGTCTATAGGTTCTTAGCACCTTGCAAGCAAGGCACTGTCCCCACTAGGAGCCAATGTTGTCACTCACTACTTCACAAAGTCACGAGTTTCTTCAAAAGCCAAATAGTAGTGATTTTTGATGCCAAATCCTAAGCCATAGAGGCTGTCAAAGCTAGATGGGACCCTCTCCAGGGCGTACTGCTCAGAAATAGATTTCCGTTGGTATATAGAAGTCCAAAAAAAGGTTCCTAGATCAGAAGTTTGAACCTACTGAAGAATCCCTCTAGAAAGATCTAAAAACCCAAAAAATGTGTAAGTGTTCAAGAAAAATCACAATCGAGACCTAGGAGGCTCATCGTATATCTACATTCAAATAGCCATGGAGCACTAACAGAGTGTGAAACTGTGATTTGCTGATCGCCGATATCATGTATCAACAATCCGTGAGTTAGGGCATAGTGTATCAACGATTGACTATTGACAGGGTCCCAAGACATAGGCTTAAGGATTATCTACAATTCACAAGTTTTTGTAGTGGCCAATCCGCGATATAATGGTGTATCGACGAGGGAGGGCTAAACCAATTTAACGAAGGAAATTCCTACAAAACCAAGGTAGATCGCCCCCTTCTCTCTCCTGCACATGGCAATATGACGATAGAGCAATTGATAATTGGTGGCTTCAGGTTCTTTGCTATCGATGATCGGCAGGGGTTAGAGCTCCAAATGATGGTAAACTGCCTATATTATGATTTAGTGCAAAGTCATCAAGGAGGCTAAAAAATCATTCACAAAGGAAATGTTTGGGAAAATTGGGTCGGGATGGACTTTTTCTCTCTCCTTCAGTGCTCCACATGGTAGCTTTTGATTGATCCTTAGAGATTATGTGGCTGATGATGTCATTAATGGCATGGAAAGTACAAAAGATGACGTGCTAGGTGGACATGTGTCACTCATTTTAGATGTTTTTAGGGGTCCTGTGGGGCTATTTCCGAGTGCCATGTATCACCACTCATAGGGTGACATGTGGTAGTGATGACGTCATCCCACAAATCAGTGATAGTAGCAGTTCAGGGAAAAAGCTAAATATGTTGTGGCAAGCGACTGCAATATGTGGGACAACCCTAAATGCAATAAAGTATTACATTGTCATCTATAAGGATCTCAAATTCAGACTATTAGCCCACTTCGAAGAAAAAGCTAAAGAGTCCCCCCCTCTCCGGGGTTGCGATTGCGATATCTTTTGGTGGGCCCGACCTCGCAAATTGGTGATCGCAAGGATAAATGGAAGCACCATAGGAAAAACACAATAACACACCAAAGTGGAGGGTTTCATAATAAAAAAGGAAAGAAGCCCCCCGACAAGAGCCTAAAGGCCTTAGTGCTTGAGGGCTATGCCCCTGGTCAAAGCCACCAGTCATATGATAAGAAAAGAGCAAAGGGGCTGAAATCATAAGGGCTTGGGGGGAATGAAACCTGTCTATTTCATAATATTTTAGTGTTAAAGGACCCACATCCATAGTGCTCCAATAATGTTCTACAACAATTTAAATGGGTGAATGGGCTAGTAGTTGTACTAATTGGTAGAGCAGGAGGGAGTGTATAAATAAAATATGGGAGGCCTCTACGAAGACTTAATGCATCATCATGGAGTCTCACTCCTCTGCATAGCGCAACACTACCCAGAAACATCACATCCCTTGTCCACTGAATAGGTCACTCAGGCAGTTAAGGTAGGATTAACAAAAACTAGCCAAGCAATAGTAAAATGCCTCAACAATAGAGAGAATCATAACAACAATAGGGACGTGGATCTATCCAAGGCCTCCACGGAAGCAGCAAGGGGACACTTCCTCCTTCCTCTCTTGACTTTCTTACTTTGAGCATTGATTTCTATATTTTTCCAAGAAAGGGATTCATTCCCTATTGTAATCTTAGGTAGGTGGTAGGAGAGCCTCACAAAGTTGAGACAACTAGTATAGGATGGTAGTTGGGTCTTAGGCTCAGATATTTTGATTGTAATTGAAAGCTCTCTCCCTCTTCTTATAAATAGGGGGATGGAACATAATACAAATGTTCCATATTCTCAGACTCGCGAGCGCCGAACTCTGTGTTTCCATTTTGGTTCAATATGTCTTTATGGGACTTCATTGATATCATGGCTAAGTGTATGGGCTAGTTTCAGGGCCCTTTGGGATAAATGGTGTTTTGTTGTTGATTCCAAGCATGATTAATGTGCAACAAGTTCCTCTTGGTAATCTCATTCCACTCGTGTTTTTCTTTCTTTGAAATATTCTAATGAACACATTTGGTTCCTCTTCAATCTATGGATTTATCTTAACTGCTTTGGCAAAGAATGATACCCATGTTACGTTTGATCTGAAACCTTCTTTTCTCCTCTATTTCTATCATCTCATTGGAAAACCATGGTATAGGATTATGTCTTTCTTACAACCTTATCCATTGAATTCCCCTTTATGCTAGAACATGGATGCTTAGGATTTTGTTCATTACTGCCCTCTTCATCTATTTCTCTCCCTCCTTTCCTCCTCTCCACCATCAATACAAATTTAGTTTAAGCTATCCCATTTTCATGTGTCGGCCACTAGAAGGAGAAGTCATTTCTCTTTGAGATTTCCCAAATACCCCCCAGCATTTGGATCGATGAGTTGTCCTGAATCTTCTGCTTTAAAATCTTATTGAACCAAGCCCCTCCTATTTCCTTTTTGTTTTATGTCACAATTGGAGTGCTTCAACCCCCTCACATATAACTTCACAAGAACTTGTTTATTTAAGATGTCCTAGGCATTGGTCTACAATCAACCCAAGGTTGTCTCTAGGGAACTTTCTTGTCTCATGCTACACTTGTGTTGCATGGTGCAAGATTTAGCTACAACACATCCCACAAAGAACACACTTACATGGAAATTTAATAAATAGTAAGAATCTTAGACAAGATGCATGTAAAAACAAACTTTGATATTGATGTTCAATGGCTTCTCTATTTAAATTGATAACCAAGGAGAAATTCCCATAAGAAACCCTAAATATGGTTTATGTTGGTCATAATAAAAATTCAAATTATTATTATGATTATTATTTCATGTGAAATCAATTATTGAAGGCGATATGTTTATAGTGAAACTTACATTTATATTTGAAACTTTCCCTCCTATATTAAAGTTAGCCTCACAAGAAATCCCCTCCATGGATCATTGGAAATCATCGCATAAGTGAGAAATGTTCTCCAATGGCTCGATTCACATTATTTAGTATTGACATGATATCTCATTCTTCACATCGTTATCCTAGTATCGCATTAATGAATGGTCTTGGCATCCCAATATTGGAATTGCCTTGATTTTCAGTTTGGAAATACACAAGTTTTGACTCTCGCCTAAATGACATCACACAGGTTTTGACCCTTTCTCTTGGTCACTGTAAACATAAAAAAGACTCTCGCATGTATTTCTATGACCCTCTCTCTTGCATTAGCCACATGAATCCTCTCGCTCACCTATTCTGACATCATCTAGCATGGTAAATCTCTCATATTTCTGTGACTCTGATTTCATATGGCACCTTTATATTAACTATGATGTCATTTTGTAATGGAAGCTTCTTAATAACAATGTTCTTTCTCTCTGTATTACAACTATAACGGCTTATGGTCCCATTTGAAATTAATTAGTTACATTGTAACTATGCGATATACATAGTTCCTATACATGGTATCTATGCTTGGTTTCTTTGTGTTATATAGTGACTTTGTAGTATCTATGTCATCTCATAAATATAGTAGACATCATATCATAAAAGTATTGGAATCATTTATAAGATAAATATAGTGTATGGTATATAATCAGTATGGAAATTATCTCAAATATTTTCATTATGGATATGGTTTCTATGTTTAATGGTCTTTGTATTATGATCTTTGTGTTATGGTATAATCTCGGCAGTGGCATAGTCATGAAGTCTTGGCACTGTTGATACATGTTAGTCTCTTCATTGTTTATGTATAGTATTTCTTCCTATGCATAATCCATATATGTTTGACACCATATTAGTATGTATGGCATCATTGGAATTTCATTCCCCCATAGAAGCATGACATAACATCATATGCAAAGAAATATGGTACAACATCATATGTTGAGCAGTATTGTCATTGTTGGTATAGTAACATTGGTATGGAATTATATTAATATATGAAAAGTAGTATTGGTAAGGTTGTATGGCATCATATATATCTGTACAAAGTATCAGTGGTATCATCATTAATAGCACTAGCACCTGTGATTTTTACTTGTACTATTCCATGGTATCTCTAAGATGTATGTAGAAACCTTGTCTCCAATATCCCTGAAGTAAAAACCTAATTGCAAAAGGAATGTTGGTATAACATATCTTTGGTTATGAGTTGTGAGAAACATATTTGTTGTATTATTATTTTATTTTCTATAAGATCAACTTTGTATCCCAGCTGAATAAATGATGAAACCTAATAAAAGAAGAAGAATTGATTATGTGTTTTTCCCTTTGTGGGGATTTGCTCTAGTGTTACAAAACCATTTGGGCACATCACTACCAACATTCAGATCAATACTATTAGGGCTCATCAAACCCTAATCTAGTTGCTACATGTCCTAGACAAGTAGTCACTTTGAATGCCTCCTTCCCTTAGAGTTTCGTAGCCTGAGGCCCTCTAGAAATGCCTCCTTGAGGGACAACTGTAGCCTTGGTTAGGGGTAAGTGTGCTTCAGTGCTGGTAGGCCCATGTCAGGGTTCATTTCAGGGCACTTAGGGCCACTTTGACCTGCGTTGGGTGAGATTGAGTGAAATCCTCATAGGGTTCTGGAAATATTCTTATCTTCTAGAGCCTTCTAGAAGTTTTCCATACTTATCATCTCCTATGAGCTTGTAATTGGATAGTGAATGACTTAAGTAACCTCCTATCCTCTCGTCCCTTCCTCCATGGAAAATAACTCTAAGTTTGGAAGGCCATTCAATACCCTCATTTATGACCAAACCTCCTCCATTTTACTATAAATTGAGCACTCATCTAAGTGATCAGGGGTTGGAATTTTGGAATTTGTAAGGAGATACTGTTGGTGTGAGGTTTGAGATTGTAAGAAAGTATTGTTATGCTACCAGAGTGTTGTGCTTTTCATGTGATGTTGGTTGGAACCCAAGATGGAGGAGTGACATTGGCTCAGACTTCATGGTTGTAACTCTTCCTTCTACTTAATAAAGTTGTTTACACCTTTTCCCATATTCTTGTCTTTATGTGTGATGATTATATGTGTAAATTATTTTGATTCCATTTGCTTATAGTAGATAGATCTCTTGATTTTATTGGTTTTTGTCCTCTGTTTATGATTGTAGGTACTTGTTGAGTGAATTAAGTTCGAGAAGGAGTGAAGGAAACCATGGAAAGGAGACAACGGGAAAGTTAAATATAAGAAGTAGGTCCCTTGTCTTATTTATCTTCTATAGAAAAAGGTTAAGTGATTTAATTTTGTTGTTCTAGGTGTAGCTACTCAGTTAGGTAAATTGTGTTTATCCATAGATGCAAAATTCCACATAAAAAATTGGTGACTCTGCTGAAGAATCATCATTCTCGGTGTTTTACCTTCATCCTAGTACACCCTACTGGACTTTAATTGCTTCCATTGATCTTGTTTTAGCCTTTTTGAATATTTTTTTGGTACAAAATCTGCTTGAAAGCCCCTAGGATGGCCTCTCTAGCACTAGAGCTGGCTTGGTCAAGACAAAGAGTGTTGCAGAGCACCCATGGCTTGAGGACAATGCTCTGAAGCACACTGTAGAATTTCCCACTATAGATCAACAGATTATGCAATATACTAAAGCAAAATATAAGATCTACTTCTACAACAAACTTGCAGAAGCTTAATCAAATATGAGCAAGATAAAATAGAACACATATAACTAAGAATGAGAAATCAATCACACATGAACACAGAATAATAACCTGGGGAAAGCCTCAGCCTAAAACCCCAATCTCTGTATTATCATACAAGTGGAAATATGTTCAGATTACAAAAAAGAATCAACTCACAAGCTATCCTGCTCTCTATGCAATCAAACAATATAGACAACATATTTAATAGACACTAGATATGCCTTCCCTCAACCCTCCAAGCCTCCTATTTCTTTGCATAGATTTTCTTGGGGTCCAATGATGCCATCTATGTGATTGGCCACATCACACACTCACTAAACTGAAGAAGTAATTGCGCAATCTCTAAGGAATGAATTCCTTCTACATGTAAGAGATATTCATTATGGAATATTCCTGCAACTGATAGTACATTGTCCCTCCATCTAATCTCAACTGGGTCTCCTACTGAACTAACATGCATGAGCTATTTATGAGAGAATATTCAGTTATCTAAAGTGCAACAATTACATGCATGCATGCATTAACTAACTGAACTCATAATTAGTTCAACAAACTATTTGAACTAGTCTAACTAGAATTGACTCAGTTAACTGAGCCAACTAATTACAACTCATCCTTATCTCTTTAACTGATGGATAAATTCCTCAATCAATGTAGAAACTATTGCATGTCTTCACATAGACTTCAGGTTTTATTTTCTACAACTAATTAACTCAAGATGAATTAATTAATTATTTTACAAACAACTGCTAAGATCAATTTCGAATTTTTAATTCTATTTTAGTTCAGGGACTAACTAAAATAGGAAGGTATCCTGAAATTCTATTTATAGTAGTGCTAAATTTAACACTTCTATATTTAGCATTTCTTGTTGCTATTTTCAACACTCCCTCTCAACAAGAAAGGGATTATCAGTAAAACCAATCTTGCCTTTGTGGAACTCGAACTTACATTTTAACAATGCCTTCATCACAATATCTGCATCATGTTCCTCGGTCAAAACATATAGCAACAACATGATCCTCTTGAACACATAGTCTCGAAGATGGTGATATCGAATATCAATGTGCTTGGACCTATCATGAAAAACAGGATTCTTAGAGAGTTCAATACAACTTTGATTATCGCAGTAGATCATAGTTGGATCCATCCTTTGACCTAACAATCCCACTAGAATCTTCTACATCCAAATGGACTCACATGCATCCTAACTAGCAGCCATGTATTCATCCTCTACTGAGTTAAGTGTAACTGACCTTTGTTTCCCACTGTTCCAGGAAACTGTAGCTGAACCAAGGTTGAAGATTCCTCCATAAGTGCTCTTCCGGTTTGATGGACTCCCTGCCCACTCTGCATCTATGAAGCCCTGAAGCTTCACTCCCTATGTTCGTCTGTACCACAATCCAAACTGAGATGTGCCTCTGAGGTATCTCAGCACATGCTTTGTTGCCTTCCAAAATAGCTTGGTAGGCTGAACCGTAGGTTCACTCAGCTGGTTCACCACAAAGCATAAGTCGGGTCGTGTGTTCACCAGATACATAAGTGAACCCAAAAGCTACCAACAAATAGTAGCAGCTACTACCTCACCTTAGGTAGAATCCTCCTTCTTCTAGTTCCCAGGTAGAGGAGTCTGCATGGGATTGCACTTCTCCATGTGAAAGAGCCCGAGTATCTCATTGGCAAACTTGCCTTGAGACACAAATACTTCACCATATTTCTTACACACCTCCATGCCTAAAAAGTAGTGCATAAGACCCATGTATTTCATCTCGAACTCTCTTTCAAGGTACTCCTTACAAGACTTGATGAACTGATCATATCTTTTCAAAATCAGATCATCCACATAAAGAACAATGACCAATGGATTACCTTCTACCATGATGTGGTAAAGGTTTGCATATGCTTCACTCTTGGTGAAGCCCAACCTGGTGAAATAACTATTGATCCTGGTGTACCAAGCACGGGGTGCTTGCTTCAGCCCATAAAAAGCCCGCTTGAGTCAGCACACATGTGACTCATGATCGAAGGTCTCGAAACCCTCTAGCTACTCATTGTACACCTCCTCCTTGATCTTCCCATTGAGGAATGTTGTCTTCATGTCCATTTGATGGATCTTCCAACTCATCTGAGCTGATAGTGCTAACATCGATCTGATATATGAGTACCTTGCTACAGGAGCAAAGGTCTCATTATAGTCGATCCCCTCGACTTGTGAGAAACCTCAAGCAACAAACCTTGCCTTATGTTTCTCAACATTGCCATCAGCTGCCTACTTTACCTTGTAAAGCCATCTGGAACTCACCACTGACTTGCCCTAAGGTCTTGGGACAACATCGCACACACTGTTGTAAATGATAGAGTCGTACTCCTCTACCATTGAATCAACCCAAACTAGTAGTTGCATTGCCTCCTCGAATGAAGAAGGTTCGATATCAACACACTCCCCAACCAGGGCCATGTACCCAGTGTATTGCTCGAGCAACCTCCTCTATCTACGTTGAGAAGATGGTCGTCCCACATTCTCCCACACATCCAACATCAGCCTGTCAGCTTCCCTTGAGAGTTTCCACCCATCTCTCAAAGTCTTAGCATGAGTGGATGTCTCCACTCCTGGATCCTCTACATGAAGCTGCTCTGCATCAATCTGAGGCTCCTCCTCCTTAGGAACTGAAAATTCCTCATCTGCATGCAATTTTAGCTCCCTATCAAGTGAGACTCGCATGGCTTTCTACTCATCAAACTTCAGATCCCTATGTACCATTGTCCTCTGACTGGTAGGAAGGTACACTCGATAGTTGTGGGGTGTATCCTTGTACCCCATAAGTATTCCCAACTCAGTAGTCAAATCTAGCTTCTTCTGGGAATCTTTGGTCACGTGACAGTAAATTGATGATCCAAATATTCAGAAGTGACTCACATCTGGTTGCGTCCCAGAAAAAGTCTCCATAGGTGTCTTCATTCCCCATATATAGTGTGGGCTTCTGTTTTGCAATTATACTATTGTAATGCATGCCTCAACCCACAAATGCAGTAGTAGGCTTTGGTCATGCAACATCACTCGAGCTGCTTCTACAATCAATCGGTTCTTCCTTTCAAACAACACATTCTAATGTGGGTTATGGGGTGTCATCAACTCCCATTTAATTCCTTCTACAGTGCAGAAGTCCTTAAACTATTGGGAGACATACTCTCCACCATTGTCGCTATGCAAGGTTTTTATTTTCTTTCTAGACTCTTTCTCTACCAAGGCTTTAAACTCACAAAACCTCAAGAAGGTTTGATCCTTCTTTTTCATAAAGTAGATCTAACATCTACGAGAAAAATCATTAATAAAAATAACATATTGTGTTTAGCGCTGGAGGCTGTAGAGAAAGGTCCACAAACATCTGAGTGAACTCGCTCCAGGATTACTCCAGCTCTATTGTCTCGATCCAGAAAGGAAGATTTCACATACTTACCCAAGGTACAACCTTTGCATGTATTCGTCTACTCCATTCTTCCCTTGGGAAGTCTAGTAGAAATCTGCTACATGATCTTCAGGGCTCCATGGTGCAAGTAGTCCAATATTCTATGCCATAGCTCATTAGCATCTTATCTCGGAACCATCTCAACTTTGGAACTCAATGCATCATAGTCATCTACATCTAGGTTTTAGATATTCTTTACTTGAATCCCAATTCGCTTGGTCTGTCTAGTGCCAATGTGCCTTAGGAATACCTTTCCTTTACTAAAGACTACATCATAGCCTTTATCTTCTAGCATAGCAACAAACATATGATTCTTCTTCAAACCTGGTAAATACTTTACATCAGTCAGGGTGAGGCGAGCTCCATGCTCCCTCTAAAACACAACTGCAGCTTCACCTAAAACATGGTACTTTCCATCATTGCCCATCTCGATCCGCATCTGGAGATACTTCTCCTCCAAGGTACTGAAAATATTCTTGCCACCTGACATGTGGAATGAAGCTCCACTTTCTAGGTACCACACACATCACACCATTGATGAAACCATGCATGTGATAAGAGAGAAATACAACTCAAACTATGAGGCCAGTGCCTTACCATCAAATCCCTTCGAGGAACTCTTCTTGGATTTCTTCTATGGGAAATTCGTAGCATAATGGCCCACTTCATGACAATGAAAGAATCACATTTTTGATTTTTCAAACTTCTTCCCTCTATGGGAAGAACTGGATTTGGAATGGGATGCCTTCCCTTTCCCCTTCCTAGATTTTCCTTGTCATCTTGCTTTCATGAGGATCCATCTCTAGTGCTTCTTCTTATCTCCTCCTGCATCAGATCTGACCAAATTCGTTCCCAATCTGATAGTTTTTCTCTTCAATTAGCCAATTTTTGGTAGCTATGCCAGCTCTTAGGAAGACTAAGCAATGTAAGAATCACCATGTCATCATTGGCTATCGTGATCCCTACACTTCCAAGCTCATCCCTGCATGTGGTGAGCTTGTTCAGATATGGAGAGATCGTGTCACCCTTTTCACACTTGATTTTCCAAAGATTGTATTTCAACTCCAGCTTCCTCTGATCATTGTTGTTCTGATATAGATATTTCAATGTTTTCCACATCAAAAATGGTGTCTCCTTCCGAGGGAAGCTCGAGACAATGTGGTCTTGAACTCCCTCTAGGAGGATTCTCCTTGCTCTAGCCAAACATTTCTTCCATTCCGCCAATTCTATAGCATCAGCCGCTGCTGGCTTGGGGACTTCTTGATCAATTAAGTCCTTTAAATTGTTATCCTTTAATACTACTTCCATGTGATCCTTCCAGGCTATATAATTCGAGCAACCATCAAGGGCACACTTGAGTCTTAAATTGTTGAACGCCATTGGTGAAATTGAGATGTGATAAGAACTCAATTTCTATATTCAGGAAGCTCAAAGTTTGAACTTGCCTATTTTTATATTATTCTCTCCTTTTATCACCTTTGCTTTGATACCATGTAGAAGCTCCCACTATAGATCAACAGATTATGCAATATACTAAAGAAAAATACAAGATCTACTTCTACGACAAACTTGTAGAAGCTTAATCGAATATGAGCAAGATCAAATAGAACACATATAACAGAGAATGAGAAATCAATTGCACATCAACATAGAAGAATAACATGGGGAAAGCCTCAGCCTAAAACCCCAATCTTTGTATTATCATAAAAGTGGAAATATGTTTAGATTACAAAAAAGAATCAGCTCACAAGCTATCCTGCTCTCTTTGCAATCAAACAATACAACCCACAGACTGAATAGACACTAGATATGCCTTCCCTCATCCCTCTAAGCCTCCTATTTCCTTGTACAATTTTTCTTGGGGTCCAATGATGCCACCTATGTGATTGGCCTCATCACACACTCACTAAATTGAAGAGGTAACTGTGCAATCTCTAAGGAATGAATTCCTTCTGCATGCAAGAGATATTCAGAATGGAATATTCCTGCAATTGATAATGTTAACATCCAGGTTGTTCCCTATGACTCCCAAGGGAATACCGCCGGGGTAACCACTAACCAAGCTTTGGAGTATAGGTCCTAGCCTACCTATAATCAGAGAGGGCTCTCTCTTTAAGTTTTAGCTCTCTTTTGTGAAGATTTTAGGCTAGTTATAAGTTTCAGTTTTTTGTTTGAGACTTTGGTTGTGAACTGTTGTTGTGAGAAGGGCATGAAATGTGTGAAAGATGCTAATCCAAGGGGAATATGGAGTCAGAAATCTGAGACAGTCCTGGTGCCTGTGATGGAGAACTTTTTACTGCAAGGTTAGATGGCTATTCGTAATATAAATTCTGATTAGTGAGTGAAACAGTGGGAAATGGAATTACAGACAGTGTGATAACAATTTGAACAACAATTTCCACTTAGTAGCATACATGAATTACTAAATAGTAACTGTGAAATATTCAGGGTTTATTGGAGCAGTTAAGAATTCCAATTAAACAGTTGAAGTCATAGAAAACATTTATAGTAAAGATAGATTGAGATCAGGGTGTCTCCATGGACAAATCCTGAGGTATTCTTTTTCTTTCTTCCTAGATTTAGAACAACATATGAGAGATGTGAGTTAAACAAATAATAAAACATTAACAGAGATAGAGAACACTTATTATATTAAGCCATATAACTAGAATCCTGTAGCATTCAATGGTTCCAAGACAGCATGCATCAGTAAGACCCAATTCTTGTAAACTCCAAGCTTTCTTTATATTATTCTTCCAGAAATTACAACCGAGTTCTCCTTTTTAACAAGAAACAACAACCCCTGCAAGATTATGCGAGGGGGAATATATATAATCGGTTTTTACAAAATATCTGAACCACTGAGTCACTTGATAAATTAAATATGCTCACCAACTTTACAAAATAGTAGATAAGGAAGTTATTGGTGCCCTAAATATAAAATAAATAGTCTTTAATTCTGTCAGAAACCTTTTTGACCTTTGGAGGCCACTGAGTCGGTTGAGCGTTTTGCATTAATGCTGAATGATGTGTCTTTATGCTTTGTCATGCTGTAGCTTTCTCGGCCCTGTTACCTGTAGCTGTCAGTGTTGCTTTTAGTGGCCAAATCTTCCTACTGAGTTGGCTCATTCCACTCTTCTCCAGTCATAGTGTATGCATCACATTTTCTGAACATGATGACTTATGTTTTTTGATGAAAAAAATTTGATGAAAGCCTCCTGTTTACAACAACAACTGTATCATTCTGGTCCACCACTCCTGTGTAGGCAATTGATGTCTCAAAATTGCATCTAAGGTTTCATCTGCCTCTGTGTATTTGTAGAAGTTTGGAGGCACTTCAAACAAATGTCTGATCTCATTCATAATAAAAAAATAAGTTCTCTACTCTGTCATAGAGACTTTGCCCAGATGCTGGCCCTGTTACCTCTGAAGTACTTGATCCTTGAGTGATCTGATTGGTGGCAAATGTGTTCACCCTTTTTTCATAATTCTCATGTGATAGTAGTCTCCCTGCGCTGTTCAGCAAGCCAGGAAGACCTCTGCCCTGTAATGCTGCAAACTTATCCATGAATCTGTTGACTTTTGTTTGCATGTCCTGGCTTCTTCTATCCAATGTTTGTACCAGGCTTTTCAATGTGAGGACCCTCTTTATCAGCTGGATGGTTTTAGTTCTGTTGGAGATTCCTATTGCTGCCAGCTGAGGACCTGTGCGGTTATTAAGAACGTTGATCATTATGTTGGCTATCTCAGGCATACTGCCTAGAGATGCCCTTGCTCTATGGACTTCCTTCTGTGCTTTGCCTATGAGCTCCATTTGCTCATGGATAGTCTCAATATACTGCCACTAATCTGTTATTGATTGGCCAATGTTGGTCCACAAAACTGTCTTGACCTCAGCCACCACTTTGTCAAGGGTGAGCTCTTTCTCCAGCTCCTTTATCTTCTCTTTGAGATATTTTACTTCTCTCCCTTTTTCAGCTACATTCTATTTGGATTTGTCATATTTTTCATTTAGCTTAGCTAAATTCTCCTTGGCTTCATTTAGCTCTGTCATCTGGGCTTCTAGGATCTTGATTTCACTCATCAACTTCTGCATATCAAGGCTCGGAGCCTGCTCTGAGGTTGGTGCTGGTGCTGTTGTTGATGGAGCTGTCTGCCCTGTGGGAGGAGCAGTAGTATGTGGGGGCTCCTCAAGGTTTATGATCTCTGGAGGGGGCTGAGAAGTTTGACCTCCTTCTTTCTGCTGTAGGGCTGCCTGCAGTGCAGCCTCTGTCTCTTCCAACTTCCCTTGTGTTTGTACTAGCTGCTTGTGCAGTGCTACCAGCAATGTTGCTACATCCTGGTCCTGTCTCTGCTGGGCAACCTCTTATGTTTGAGGGTGAAGGGTTGCTGGGATTTTAATCATCTTTCTTAGAGCTGCAATGTCTGCATCTCTTATTTTTAGCAGTGTTTGTATAGCTTTCGGATCCTTTGGGTCATGCCCAAGCTCTATGATTATATCCTCCAAAGACCTGATCCTGTTGTCTTTGGCCTAAGAGGATGCCTTCTCCAACTCATGTTGGGCAGCTGTATTGTTCAGGCTATTTTCCAACCTATTTGCCAATAATGTTTTATCTGCGAGTGTTGAATATACCATCTCACCGTTTTCTTGTGAAGTTCTATTTGGTCCATAAGATGGATTTCCTTGGCAAGAACCTCAAGGTTGGTTCTTATATAGTCTGCAGCTGACTGTGCCTGCAACATGGTTGGTATGAAATGACTCATGGTCATTTTCCCTTTTGTTATGTCGTAGGCTGACATAAGCCTCTGCTAATTGGTAGGGGCCATCTTAAGCAACTGGTTGTAGATCTGGAGCTTGAGTGGCTCATTTCTCCTTTTAATGTCGATGAATTTTTTCTTGATGCCTCTCTCAGCTCTCCTTTGCTGACTTGAGGAGCTGACCTCTCCTCCATGGGTTCTTTCTTGTTCCTGCTGAAAGGAACTGGCAGATGCCTCCATGCTCGATGGGCCCATGCCCAATGATTTCCCAATAGGCATTTCTTCCTCGGAGAGGAGATTCATTCTCTGCCTTTTCTCCCCTTGACTTGTGGATGTGGTGAGGGGAGTCTCCTACTCTCTATCCCTCTTCTTTCCCTTTTGTTCTTTCTATGGAGTTTGCAACATTGAGGCCTCCATTGTCTTTTCTTGCCTAGGAGGCACATTCTCTTGAGCTTGTTGCTCAGTGGATATTGGGGCTTCAGCTGTTTGTTCTTGCTATATTGGCTGCCCCACTTTTTGCCCTTTTTCTTGTTCTTCTACTTGCCTTTCTGCTTGTTGTTCTGCTATAGGAGGTGGTTGTTCCTGCTCCATCTACTTCCCTTTATCCTTGCTTGATTCCTGTTGAACAGTTCCGGCTGCTTGTTGCTGGGCTGTAGAGGATGAGGCAGCTGCTCCAAGTTGCCTTTGATAGGAAGAGGAAACCTGCCCACAAGTTTCCAAGTCAGCCTCTTTCTCAATATTCTTTGCTTCTCTTTGTAGCATTTGCTCTCTAGTCATTGGCTCTTCTAGAGTGCCCTCTTTCCAGCTTAATGAATTGGCATATTTCTCAATATGAGGCAGTCTCACGTGAGCATAGCCACCCAATCTCTATTTTACCCTCCTGAGGGAAATGAAATGATTAGGGTCATAAGGTACCCATTGGAAACTGGTTTGCAGTTTGAGGGTCTCTAGGATCAAATCTGCTTCCTTCCATCCTTCCTCCCTTTTGTTGTATAGAAATGGGCCTAGCTGGTTCCTTACTTTTAGTTGCACCTTCTTGTTTTTACTGTGGAAATGGACAAAGTCTGCATTTCCAAACTGCCTAAAATACTCTAAGGCAAAAAGTCTCATAGGGACATATCTTGGCAGCCTATAAGGGTTCAAATCACAACCATATATTCTGATTACTGTATGGTGTTGGTAAAAGTACCAGTCACCAATGCTTTAGGCCTTTGAGAGGTGAAGAATCCTTTGCATCTCATCTGTCAATCTGGGAGGAGGGACACCCAATAACAAGGTCATAGCTGGATGGATAAAAAGGTCTATGAATTCACAATAGGTGTAAGGTGAAAAAGATACACGATGAAAGACTGAAGACCAAAACACTACAGACCTTGGGTTTCCCTGGGCATTTAGCTTCTTAAGAGGAACAGGGAAAGCATCGGGCTGATAAAATAAGAACAAGTGATAGATGTACCTAGTGTATTTAAACACCTTTTCCCTTTCTAGATTCAACAATTGTTCATGAATCTTATTGGCAATGTATGTAGCAAAATCATAGTGCACAGCAGGAGGCATTCCAGGGGAGAATATGGACAGCATGGCCATAATGGTTTCATCAACATCCTCATGTGACCCATAACCCAGGATGTAACTCATCAAATCCACAAGCATTTTGCCCAGCTCATTGAGATATTGATATCCTATAGGAGGGGTTCTCACAGCTTCAAATTTTGGCTGAACAAATAACTGATTAATCTTGATGATCTGAGCACTGGACAACTTGCCCCCTTTCTTTAGCAAGTCATTGATGGAGAGAGGAGTTAGGGGCTTTGCAGTGTGAAAGTGTAGCATCTCATTAATGGCCTCAGGGGTGATATGGAATAATACTGAGCCTGAGGGGCTGAGAACAACTCTTTGACATGGATCATAGCTGGAATGACATTGATTTATCAAGTCTGGGAGAACATTGACTTGAGGGAGATTGTAAATGGGCAGGTTGGAGTCCCAAATCCCTAAGATATCAGCTCCACTGAGATATTGGGCTTTTAACTCATTCTGCAGGTGAATATTAAATTTGGAACTCATGGAAAATGAGTCTATCATCTGGTAATCTCTATCACCCAGGGCCTTCCACTCTAGCTCTCTGTGTGGGGCATTCAGAGGTTGAATATTCAGGGCTACTGGTGTTTCCATGGTTAAGTAGTACTTATGACTTGTACTAGAACTGGTTTCAGTGGGCAGAACAACACAAAGGGGTATTTTTTCAAAGGTAAGGCAAATTGTAAGGGAAAATGGGGTAAACTGTGGTGATAATAGTGTAAAATGCTCAAAAGAGAGTTAATTGAGCAAATGCAGGGACTAGTAGCACTGTTTTCCTTGTGAATTAGTGCAGCTCAGGTTTTAAGTCCACTAATGCACGGACTGACTGTGAATTTAGGAAAATGTGACTAAATGTGGGCTCAGCAAGTGAATTTCGACCTTACAACTGAAAACGAATGCTGGTCACTGGGGATTTGCTGGTAAATACAAGGTTCGTCACTCTTTTTAATTCAGTTTTGGAGAATTATGGACACAACCAAGCGCGGAGGGGATGCTTTGGATAAATACCTGGTGAATTGTCGGCAATGGTCACAAATGCAGGTGGGTTGAAGGTGCCAACGGTCTTCGGGTCGATTTCTGCAGGTTGGCGACGGATGGTCGTAATTTGCATGCAGAGGTGAGCAACAGTCTTTTTGGAAAAAGTGACAAAAAACACGAATTTTGGCTAAAATATGCACTTTTTGGGTTATTGGCGCTTTTCTTTTGGATGACGTCAGCATGACGTCATCAGGTGGGGTGAGGGTCGGGTGATGTCAGCATGACGTCATTGAGTGACGTGGCAGCCTGTGAGTGGTCCACGGGGATTGCATAGGTGGCGGAAATGTTGGAGCGCTGGCGGGCGGGGGTGCTAACAGGGCGCCGAGTCGAACTGACGTGGGCGTGACGTAGCAGTGACGTGGGCAGGCGGTAAAGCACAAGCGGTAAGTGGTTTTTCTCGGACCGCTCTGGATACGGTCATGGTATTGTCAGAGGGCGGCCCAAGAAAATATGGGGGTGACACGTGGCAGAGGCCTGACGTCACCCTCTGACAGTTTCTCGGGCGGTAAGGTTCGGTGATCGGGGCCCGTCCGATATGAATGTGGGCCGTCAGATGGGAAAGCCCAGATCCGACGGTCGACGGGTTGATGAAATGCAAGGACAATACGGAATGCGGGGCAAATAAAATATTATTATTTTATGAAATGTGTGCCCGACGGAACATTATAAAAAGTGGGTTTTTATGGTTTTTTGCAGAGTTACGTGTTAAAATGGGATTTTACACAGGTTTATTTACAAAGAGGGTTTAGGTTATTAATCCAAGCAAATCCCGGATTAATCCCGAGATTAATTTTCCAGCGCTCTTTGGGTTGCGCTCAATGTTTTAGCGTTTGAAAACATTCAAAACGATACATAGAACTATAATACTCGGGGAAGGGGATATATAGATATTTTGGGTTTTTTGCCAAATTTACATAGTAATAGGGGGAATAGGGGGTATAAGGAGTTAAATAGGGATAGATTAGTAGTTAATATGAGTGAGTGAAAAGGTGGATGAGGGGGGTAAAATACTAAGTTGTTATATGAAATCAAATTAGTTTTTAGGAAGTAGATCAAAATGAAAAGAATTTTTACACAAGAAATGTGGCTCTTAAAGAAACAAGAACCAACAAAAGACTTTGACTTCTTTCATGAGCATAGGTGGCATAGGGATGTTAGCCATGAATGTGATGGGGGGTAATCTGGAAGTTAGACATGCTTCATTAAGTTGCTGTAAGACTGCTGAAATAGGAAATCTGCATTGGCACCATGTTTTTACCTTTGCTTAGGCCAGTGAAATGCCATAAACCATGCTTTCTGCAACGCCATCTACCTACCCACTCTATTGCCTAGTATTTTTTGTTACTCCAAGGAGGGTGCACTTAGACTTGCAAACCCTTCTATGCCTTTTCTTTTCCTTTGGCTTTTTCTTTTGATTTTCTATCTAAAACTACCCTTATTGCTTCCAAGGCCCCAGATTAAGCAGTTGGGAACCTTCATTCTATACCTATCTACTTTACCTGCCAAGATTGAACTGTTTGGACAGATTTCTTTCTCTAATCTACAACAAAAATTGAAACATGGCATGACCCAGCTTAGGCTGTTGGATCACCCATTCATAATTAGGGCAGCATCAACCAAATGTAAGTATATTTCTTCCACAAGAATATGAGATCTTTGTATCACCAAAGTAGATCATATTGGCACTTCCTCTGCCAATCATGAAAAATGAAACCTATTGGTATAGGTAGCTAATGCATGGGAAAACTTCTTGGTAAGGAATTTCTTCCAATATGCTCCAGATTTATCTAAGGGAAGTCATGTTAAAAGAAGTAGAAGAAGAAATATCAACATTAAAAGCTTCTCACAAAAAGATGATGTAGAAATCCTAAACCAGAGGTTAGGAAGCAGACTAGGCTGAAGAGAAAAATGAAAGAAAGCGTTGAAGAAATCAATAAGGACATTCCTAAACCTTCATCACCTTAAGAATATAAACAACTGCTCTCTGAAAGACTAGCCAAAATCAAAGAGCAAATAAAGAAAAATAAGGAGAAAGGAAAGAGGAAAAAGGACACAAAATAAGAAACCATAAGCTTCCAAAACTTGAGGAGGAGCTCTAGACTCTAAGGTAAGGTGAAGGGAGTGAAATCAAAAGAGGCCCAATTTATAAACTTAGAGGACAAAACCCCAGTTCAATCCCCTGACAATATTCCATCTGAACAAAGTCCACAGAACTCTCCTCCACGAAATTTTGAAGCCAGCCCAAGTAGAGCTTCTCCTGGCATATATCCAATAAAACAACAAATCTATGACTATAAAGAGTCATTAGAGAAAAATAATACCTCGATAGATCCAAGAGCTTCAACTAATCCAGAGCAGCCTGTCACCCCACAAGAAACTCTAACTAGCTCTCTCAAATAAGAGATCTTTGACCTAGAAATTCTGAACAAGCACATCCAAAAAGAAAATGAAACCTTGATGGAATAGAATAAGCTGGATAGAACTATTCATGTCAACACAATGCTACACTTGGGATTATGGTACAAAAAGAACAGGAAGCTAAAAAGGAAAAAATAAGAAGCTGAGCAGAACACTCATTAACCTCAAATACAAATTTCTTATGAGGAAGCCAAGGATGGTAGTTAGTGCAAAGAAAAGCAAGAAGAGGAATTTGGATGTGTTGGTAGAAGTGTCTGAACAAATTCAATAGGAGGAAGAAGTTCACAATTTTGATTGCATGGGGACATGCAATGGCTTTGTAGTGGGGGTATGTTGAGCCTCAAAACTGCTCTTTCCTTAATAACTTTTCTCATCCCTTTTTGTTTGTTTTTCCATGAAGAAATGCATTCCTTTCATCAATGACTAGTATATGTTGCCTTAAGGAGGACATTTAGTGATTTAGATGTTATGGTTTTATGTTTTTATATTTGAATAATTTTTTGTCTTTTAGCTACGGAATGCAACCTATTTTGTAGCTAATTGGCTGTTCCGCAGCTACTTCCGTGCTTTAATAGGTTCCAGGTGTCAGTAGGAGAAACTAACTACATGGGTAGCTTGGAAATCATTATGACATGGATTGCGTCCTATTCACCTAGCCCGGGTTGACAAGGAAGATGGTACAACATTCCAGTCAATGGAGAAGTCAAATGACGAGACCGAAGGCAACGTGACTCTGTTTCGTGGATAATCAACACGTTTCACAGTGATGGGAAGCATTATCTGGAACAACTTCTTGAACCCACAGACTCCAAAAACCATTTGTGCAACCGAATCCAATAGCCATCATCTTGGATTTATGTCTCCAGCAGCTAGGGAAGAAATTCTATGTGCTTATCTTCTATGTGTTTTTGGCTGTAGCTTATTTTTCTCCACAAATAGTTGCATAATTTTCTTATAAATACTTGTGTAAAGAACTTAGAAGAAGTTGAAATTTCCTCATGTATTAAGCTCAGACTTATTGTTTTGTAATTTTGAAAAATTCATTTTCCTATTTTAATATGAAGACCACATGTTTTATGGATATGTTAAAGAGTTTCTTAGAGATTGATTAAGCACACATAACCTGATCAGTTGCAGAGGGCCCCTGCGCTGACTGAGGTTTTATTTTATTTTGTTTTGTCTTTTCTAGTTAAACTATAAATTCATCATTTCCTGTCACAATGTTCATAATCATTTCCATACTAACCTTGTTTATAATGCAATCCTTATCATTTTCTTAGTAATGCAGAATAGCTTCTTTCAGTGCAAAATAGTTTTTTTTTGTTTAAATTTCTTTCAAGTTTTTATCAGTAGTTAGAATTTGAAATTCATTAGTATAATGTAGTTTTTTTCATTTACTATTTCACTAGTCTTTAAGTTTTCAATTAGATTGATCAGTGCCTTTATTGTTTTTGCCATTTTATTACTAGTTAATCAACTCATGGTGTTAATGAATGTTTTTGAAGAGCCCTTCTAGTTGATAACTCATCTTAAACTAGGTGGTTGAATACTTCATTCATGCAATGAGTCTTTTTTTCATTTTTGTATTTATCTTCTCTTAGAATAATGAAGTACAAAATTCCTCAAAATGTCATCATAAGGAGCTTTTTCTCTCAAAATTGAGAGGCAGAGTAACTAAGCACTTCATTTAGTTTTGTTCCCATAATAGATTAGACATTAGTTGCAATTTCATTTTTAGTTTTAGTACTTCATTTAGTTTCATTTCCATAATAGATTAGACATTAGTTGCAATTTCAATTTCAGTTCTAGTATTTCATTTAGTTTTTGTAATTGATTAGGTAGTAGTTGCAATTTTGCTTTTTAGTTTTTAGTTCATGATTTGGAAATAATGATAAGAGCAGAAATAGAAACTTTGTTTTCATTTCTTGATTAAACTTTGTTTCCAAACCTTACTTAAGCTCTTTTAATTCTCATTTGTTTAGGTTCTTAGTAGTCTTTACAAAAGTTAGATTTAAGATTTTTGTTAGTTATATTGTAAGTTATTAGGGATTAAAGGACCAAAAACCCCCAAAATAACATAAAACACAAAAACAATGAAGTAAGAAGGGTCATCTAGCAATTTATAATTTATGTAAAGCAATTTAGGACACTAAATTGACCAAACAATGACATCCACAACGAAGCAAAGGTATTATGTGATTTTAATTGATAACTATTCTCATAAATGCTGGATTTATTTCATGCAGAAGAAGGACCAAACCTTCACAAAGTTTTGTGAGTTCAAAGATTTCGTCGAGAAAGAGTCAGGGAAGAAGATCAAGGCCTTGAGAAGCGACAACGGTGGAGAATATGTCTCTCAAGAGTTTAAGGACTTCTGTGCAACGGAAGGAATTAAACGAGCGTTGACGACACCTCACAACCCACAACAAAATCGTGTGGCCGAGAGGAAGAACATAACTATTGTAGGGGTAGCACGGGCAATGCTGCATTACCAAGGCCTACCACTTCAGTTGTGGGTTGAGGCATGCAACACAGTGGTCTATTTGCAGAATAGAAGCCCACATCCCATACTTGGTTTGAAGACACCAGAGGAAGATTTCTCAAGTAAGAAACCAGATGTGGGCCACTTCAAGATCTTTGGCTCATTGGTATATTTCCATGTGACAAAGGATTCATGGAAGAAGCTTGAGTTGACCGCAGAGTTGGCGATATTTGTGGGGTGCACTGATACACCTCACAACTATTGGGTGTACTTTCCTACCAGTCAGAGGACAATGGCTTGCAAAGATCTCAAGTTTGATGAGGAGAAGGCCATGTGAGTTTCCCTTAAGAGGGAGCTCCAACTACAGGCTATGGAGGAACAACTGGTTCCTAAGGAGGAGGAGCCTCAGACTGATGCAGAGCAGCCACATGAAGAGGTTCTAGGAGTGGAGACATCCACTCAAACAGAGTCTTCCAGAGATGGACGGAAGCACACAGGAGAAGATAACAGATTGTTGGAGGATGCAAGAGAGAATGTTGGAGCACCATCTTCTCAACGCAGACAGAGGAGGTCGCCTGAGAGGTACACTAGATACATGGTCCTTGTTGGGGAATGTGTTGAGACCAAGCCATATTCCTTTGTGGAAGTAGTGCAGTAGCCGATTTGGGTTGATGCTATGGTGGAGGAGTATGACTCCATAGTTCGTAACAATGTTTGGGATGTGGTTCCGAGACCAGAGAACAAGTTAGTTGTGAGTTCCCGTTGGCTTTACAAGGTAAAGAAAGCTACTAATGGTAGTGTGGAGAAGCATAAGGCAATATTTGTTGCTCGTGGCTTTTCAAAGGTTGAGAGGATTGACTATGATGATACTTCTCCTCCTATTGAAAGGTACTCATCTATCAGTTCTATGTTGGCACTATCATCACCAATGGGTTAGAAGATCCATTAGATGGATGTGAACACTGAATTCCTTAATGGCCAGATTGAGGAAGAGGTGTACATAGAGCATCCGGAAGGTTTTGAGACCTTCGATTGTGAGTCGCATGTGTGTCAACTCAAGAGAGCATTGTACGGGCTAAAGCAAGCACCTCGTGCTTGGTACACTGGGATAAACAACTGCTTCACCAGGTTGGGCTTCACAAAGAGTGAAGCGGATGCGAAACTGTACCACATTGTGGTGAAAGGTAAGATGTTAATCATCATACTTTATGTTGATGATCTGATATTGACTGGTGATGATCAGTTGATCATTTCTTTCCAGGATGACCTTGTAAGAGAATTCGAGATGAAAGACATGGATCTCATGCATTACATCCTTGGCATGGAAGTGTGGTAGAAGGATGGGGAATTGTTTGTGTCTCAGGGCAAGTATGCCAATGAGATACTTAGGATATTCCACATGGAGAAGTGCAAGCCCATGTAGACTCCTCTAGTAGGTAACTGGAGGAAGGAGGTTTCTACTTCAAGGGAAGTGGTAGAGACTATTGTGAAAAAGTATCTTGTGGGTTCATTGATGTACTTAATGAACACACAACTAGATTTGTGCTATGTGGTGAACCAACTAAGTCAAGCAATGTTTCAGCCTACCAAGATGCTTGGAAGGCGGCAAAGCATGTATTGAGACACCTCAAAGGCACATCCCAATATGAATTATGGTACAGATGGATAGAGGGAGTGAAGCTACAGGGCTTCACTGACGTAGATTGGGTACAGAGTCCATCAAATCGGAAGAGCACATCAAGAGGGATTTTCAGCCTTGGGTCAGTGGTAGTTTCTTGGTATAGCAGGAAACAGAGGCTGGTTTCACTCAACATGGCAGAGGCAGAATACATGGCTACAAGTCAGGCAGCATGTGAGGCCATCTAGATGCGGAAAATCCTAATTGGTTTGTTTGATCAGAGGATGGATCCAACTATGATATATTGTGATAATCAGAGTTGTATCAAACTCTCTGAGAATCCAATATTTCATGATAGGCCCAAGCACATCGACATCCGGTATCATCATCTTAGAGACTGTGTAGCAAGGAGGATCATGTTGATGTAGTATATTTTGACAGAGGAGCAAGATGGTGACATTTTGAAAAAGGCATTGTCAAAGTGTAAATTCGAGTTCCATAGAGACAAGATCGGGGTGGCAGATAATCCCTTTCTTGTTGAGAGGGAGTGTCATGTGGAAAGAGTTAATCTTGCAGACAAAACCAACCTCCCTAGAAGTCTAAGACTTTCTAGTGACAAACAAGACAATTAAGAGCAATCCTTCTCTAAACATGCATTTACCATACAAGAAATCAAGTGTTTAGATTCTACCTGTAGTCCAACGCTGTTGTAGAAGTCTAGCCTCGTCGATCCGGATGAGCTCCTCCTTCACTTCGAAACCTGCATCACTAACAATCAAACGATTAAATAGCACCTGAATATCTCATAAAATAAAACATATTCAACATACAGACCAAGGAGTATATGAAACAACTCATTAATAACAAATTGTTGAGAAGAATGGACTTATTTGTATTAATAGGAAACAAAAGAAACCATTACAACCTGAGCCTTGGTGTTGTGCAAGTTCCTCCCAGGGTCCAGCAAGAGTTTTCCTTTACTTTGATAAGCTCACCCACTTCCAAATGAAACAAGAAAGGATGGGAATCTCTCCTCACAAGCTTCTACAAGGAAGTCCTAATTCCAGCAACATCTACCCTTTGGAATGTTCAGCTTTCAACCTCCCCTCCTCGGGCCCAATGCCTGTATTTATAATGCTCTAGAGGAAGTTAATCAGGTCCAGCATCAATGGGATAAGCCCCTCTTTTGGATGGGGTAGCTCCTCTCTTGATGGGATAAGTTCCTCTTTCATAGGGATACATGAACCATCTGGAGGCGCTCAATACACGTCAAACAAGCTTCTAGAAAGCTCTAGAAATGACCACAAGTAACTTTTTTAAGATGAAACTCGTGCCTTTTGACCTTTACAGGGGTACGCACCCACCCCTTTACATATAGAGCGTGCAAGGACGCAGGTATTGTGAACTTGGGATGCGTACACGCAGGTAAGGTAGAAAGAAACTGCGTACCTAGAGATAAACATGTTTTTAATGACTTTCTCTCTTTCTTGAAGTTTGACATGGAGGAGGGCAGAGGTATAAGGCTTGACAAGGAGGATAATATGACTATTGATGGAGCCATATTAACTGCAGATAGTCATGGTGACAAATTTCAGTGTAACAGATTGCCGCCTAAAGTACGAAGCCTGTAATAGATAAGGGTGTTAAATCATATAGGAAGGGTGAAGTACTTTATCATTTTGAGGATCATCTTGTGGAGAGCCCAGTCAGAACCTGCAATTTTCAACACAAAATA
>APFE031233138.1:0-13918 GCA_000404065.3 Pinus taeda | reverse complement strand
AGGATGCAATGAGCCTCACCCCTATGACGTCAGCAAGGAAGTGGGGAGGCCCTACTACCATAAAGGTCATCAGATGGGCATCAAGTTTATATGGTGGAGAACTTAGTGGGGGTTCCTCCTTTGTGACATTAGTGGAGGGGAGTTGAGACCCACCCACCCACCATTTATGTAAACATTTGTTCGTAGTTGTTAGATGAATGGTGGTGAGAGGATCTGTTGAACACCTATATGTAATATATAGAAATATTTACACTATAGGCTCAGGTGATGGAATCAAATGTGTGGCCAGTGTTAATAGGCATGAGGAAGCGAAGGTGGATGATATATATATATATATATATATATATATATATATTATATATATATATTACACACACACACACATCAAATGTGTGGGTATTGGTGTATAGAGAGATTGTGGTTCATATAACACAGGTGGGCCATTGCAATGATATAATGACAGACACACTCATAAACAAACACACACACACACACACATGTATGTATGTACTCACGAAGATCCATCTTAACTCTAGATCTACCTAGCACTGAGAGGGATCAATCTCTTTTTAGTTTAAAAGAGGTTTGCGTCTCAGAAAATTTAATCCCTCTCAATGCTTGGTAGATCTGGAGTTAAGATGGATCTAGGCTAGTTTAATTATTAATTATTAATTATTAATTATAATTATAATTACTAATTTTAATAGATATCATTTTTTAGGATTCAAATCTCTTAAGTAAGTCATTCATCTTATGACAATTTCCATGAGAGGTAGTCGTAACTGACTAATTTCTCATGATTTTTGAATAGTCCACTTAGCACTCATTGCATAGGGTGATTCTCATAGGGGCGAGGAAGTGGGATTGAAAATAGTGAAACGAATCACATAGCTGATTGTCATTCATCTATAACCATTTTCATGAGAGATAGTCGTAACTCACTAATTTCTCATGATTTTTGAATAGTCCACTTAGCACTCATTGCATCGAGTGATGCTCACAGAGGTGATGAAGTGGGATTGAAACTAGTGAAATGAATCACATAGCTGATTGACGCTATGTGATTCATTTCACTAGTTTCAATCCCACTTCTTCACCCCTGTGAGCATCATCTGATGCAATGCGCAGACTATTAAAAAATCATTAGAAGTTAGTCAAATACGGCTACCTCTCATGGAAATGGTCATAGATGAATGACTTGCAGTTGAAACCCAAAAATATTATCTAATATATTTCACTGCCAAAATCCATCAATATTAATTTCTTTTTTATTTTATTTATTTATTTTATTTTCACTGAGTCAAAATGTTAGACATTACAACATCTCTACCATACTGGGATCAAATGTTTACATATGTTTACATAGGAGTTAAGTTTACTTAGGAACCTCAAATATAAAGAATTTTTTTAATAAAAAAGTGGATATCATAATATTATATTTTACCCAATATTTATTACTACTCCCACCCAAATCTTGGATAAAACACAATATTATAGTATTATATTTTGCCCAATATTTATTTCTATTCCCACCTAGTAAAAAGTGGACAAGGGGTGGGGTGAATTACTAATTAAAATGTAATATTACTAGCATTTGCACCAGATGTTGCAAAGGAAACGCCGTAAGGCATAAATTGAAAAACTCAAATAGAACAAAAAAATACTTTGATAAAGAATAAAAATATATTGAACACTGAAATCAATACCCTATTAACTGAAACCACTTTATAGAGATTCCATATGAAATGGGCATATGATCCAAGAACATTGCTGCATAAGAGAGCCAATTAGTCAGGGAACATAAGTATAAATGGTTTCATATATTAAAATCCACAGGTCTAACAAATCTTGTTTAGCCATTTAAGATATAGAAGTTATCTTGTTTAACAGCGGGCTGCTCCCTGACCAATTCGACCCGACACTCCCCTGCAGCTCACCAAGTCACCAGAACAAGGCAGAAAACTTACTCCCAGGCTCTACATTGGAAATAAATAGCAGTGGCGTGGTTGGATAATACTGCGCCATCGAATTTGTTAATAGAAGTTGCATGCCATCTATTTGACCAATTCCTCTTGGAAAAATTGCTGGAACATCTCAAATTCTTCCCTCTAACCAGTCCAGAGGTTTACCCTCTCCATCTCAAAAATTCAATTACACGCGAATATTTTGGGCCCTGGTTTTGTCTAAACAATGACGATTATGGCCTCGTCGGAGAGGAGATCCCAGAAGCAGAAGCCTTTGGTGAGTGAAACCAGTCCCCTGTTGCCAAGAAGCACCAGGATGGCGAAGATGGTGTGCATGAAGGATTCAATGGTGCCTCCTTCTCTGGCACGGTGTTCAATCTATCCACTACGGTGGTGGGAGCAGAGATAATGGCTCTGCCTGCTACTATGAAGGTCTTGGGATTGATCCTCGATAGTCTCCTCATTATCTTCGTTTTCTTCTTGACGGATGCTTCAATTGATATGCTCTTAAGGTTTAGCAGAGTCGGGGTAGCAGCTTCCAATGGCGGCGTCATGGGAGATGCCTTTGGGAATATTGGGAAGATGTTGTTGCAGATCTGTGTGATTATTAACAATTTGGGCATTCTTATGGTTTATATGATAATCATAGGTATTTACCTCCCCTAATTCAAGGAATTATGTTGGTTTTTTTCGATATGACTTCTTTTTGTCAGGATATGGTTAACGCGTCAGCATTTAACATTATCTATAGCCATTATTACCAATTTATTTGAATGACTTTGGCTAATTAGCAGCTAGTAGGAATCCAGGTATCTATTATGTTAAGGTTGTCTATTGTGCACGTGACCCCAATTGGTATTGCTTGGGCTGGCACACATTCATAAGCAATGGAATGTCATTTGGTTATGTAAAACTTGGTGGGACTTTATTAGCTTCTAGCCTTCACCAGTGTTATATTAGTTGTCTGTTTTCACTGACCTTGCAAGGCATTGTTGGCCATTTATGTCTGTTCTCATTGGGCAAACTAGATTTTTTGCTCTTGTTTTCATTCAAGTAAATTAGAGTTTTTTGGGGAATGTTCCGTACTGCCAAAATATTCTAATTGATATCCTAAACTGCATTTTGATACTGGATTTTGTTTATGTGAGAGCATTATGTCATTACAGGGTGCTGGGAAACCTTCATTTATGACTTTAAGAGGCAAAGAGAAATGTATTCTAGTCGAGCTGCTGGGATTTAGGCCTTCCTGTTCATGTTTTGAAGAATCCCATGCCCAAACTGCTTCCTCTCTATGTAAAATTGTTTGGGTTATATTGTGATTCTATGAGATTGATGCCGACCTCGCAGGCAATGCCCATCCCTAGTGAGTATAGAGGTATTTTTGGGTGGCATGATTGGAGGAACAATACTGCAGACTCTAATTCTCATGTTTACCACGTATAGGACTAACTAGGACAGAGAGTTATTTACCTGTAATTCCAAATCTACTCTTTAGTAGCATTCTTCCCGGGTTTCGTAATTTAGTAAATCGCTGGTTCTACCCATAAATTGCAGGCTTCACACGCTGAAGATCAGATTAAACTTTAGGGAGGTTCAGTAGATTCAATCAAAGACAGTTTAAGGAAGGTAGATAAAGCAAACCCTTTATGATTTACTATGTGATATCTTGCATTACACATAGATGTTTATTGTTTAGAAGATTAATCCTCTCATGTTATATAGAGATGTTTATTCACAATATTAATCTTGTGGCAGGACAGTGAAAGAGATGACAGAGAGTAGTTATCTTCTGAAGTATGAAATGAGGATTGCTACACTGTTACTCTGAAGTGATGCATGTACTCTAATCCATCCACATCACTAGTTTCGGCAGATAATAGACATTTTTAAGTGTATTTGAAGAGGACAGTGACTTCATGGTGAATTTGATTATGGTGTCTTCTTCCACAATCAAGAACAAGGAAAGTCATTTTATCAAGCTGCATTCAATTGTCTAGACAAATTTTTAATTCCCTCATTCGTTGTTTTCGTGGAATCACCCTGTTCTTTTATTGTAGGCTTTGACTTTTACAAATGTTGATTAATGGTATTCTATTTTCCATAACATCATGTGACTATCAGGTGATGTTGAAAAATATACAATCTTCTGCCACATTCAAGGGCAGGGAGAGTCATTTTGTCAAGCTGCACTGACTTGTCTAAACAATTGTTTAGTTCCCTCATTCATTATCTTCATGGAACCACCATGTTCTTTTATTGCAGACTGACTTTTACAAATGCTGATTAATGGTTTTCTAATGCTGATTCATGCTTTTCGATTTTCCCTAGCATTACGTGACTATCAAGTGATGTTGAAAAATATACAAATAGAAGGAAAACTTCACCATGTCTATGTGAATTTAAAACACAGGACATATTTAAATGTGAAAATTATCTTTGTTTGTTTGTAGGGTTTAATCTTTATCAGGCTCTAGGTTTACATTTCTTGGTGAAGAGTTGAGAATTGAAACTCTCTATGGAACATCCAGACTCGATCAAGCATTAGATACTTTCAATGACAACATCACACAATTGAATAGATTATTCTTCCATCCAACATAAAGCTGAAACTGACATGAAACCAACCCAACCTAGATTCAACCTTCAACTTGTAAAAATATAAATAACAAAATTCAGATAGCTAAGAAGAAAAGGAAAAGGACTACTATAAAGTGTATGAATAAAAAGCTATTAAAGCTCTATAAATTCTATTCCAATAGCGTCTACATTCTAACTTCAAATAACAAAGTAGCATAATTAATCTGTTCACTTACCTTGGTATCATTTCTTGCCTCTTGGTTGATTCTTCGGCTTTTACATTGTGAGGGGGCACATTGGTTGATGTTGTTCACCACATCTACTCTCCTTTCTACTTGACTCTAACCTATGTCTGATGACATCTTTCTCTACTGGCGTTTTATCTTCTTGAAACATCTTAGTTATCTTGTTTTTCCCCTGGGGCTTGAATTGTTGGACAAATCTTTTCCAAACGAATCCAATCTCATGTTTCTTCCCAAATTGTTGGACAGATCTTCTCCGGATATAATCAATGTCATGTTTTTTTTGCTAAATTGTATTATAATATCGTCTTCGAGCCTTCCAATATCATGTTCTTGATTAATGGAAACATCTTTGGCAAATGATTTCATGGGTTTGCTTTTCATAAATCTCGGAATTTTATCTCTCTAAATCTTGTGAATAGTGACATGCTTGTCTGAAAGATTAAGCCATGCATATCTACATATTAACCAATTCAGACTTTAAAACTGTGGATGGCTAATAAGATCCAGTCTGATCACAATGCTTTGAATCTAATCAGATTTCCCTACAGACAAGCCACCTCTTGAGTCTTACATAAGTGCCGAACATATTTTCTTTAGACAAATCCGATGTCATGTTTCTTCCTCGATTGCCTTACAGATCTTTTCTAGACAATCCAATGTCATGTTTCTTCATATTTCTTACCACACACAAGCCACCTCTATATATTTAAATAGATTCAGTGGGTAGTTATAAGTCAAGGAAAAGTGTGTTGAGCTCAGGATAAATAGTATTCAAACTGCCCTATTTTCCTGCGTAAATTTGGCCTTAAATCTAGTTTGAATTATGACGGAAGTCAGAGTTCTGTTTATTGGAGGTGAAATTTGCCCGTGGAATTTATTTTTGGAGTTTTAGCTGATTATCTCTTTTCAAATAAAGAATAAAAAAGAGTGGAACTTTTGACTCGTGGAAAAACAAAACTCACCAAAAATGAGGCGATATGAGTGCTGGATATGAAACATGGATCTCAATATAATTTTATTGCATCGACCTGGTTGTTAAGTTACCAATAATGTGATTCTGTACACGTTTCTTGTTTAATAATACATTTCTCCACCAACCTCTTTTTGTTGTCAATGAAACCATAATGTTTCTTAGAGAAATAATCTGTTACTTACCTGAGATAAAAAAAATTAAACCCAGATTTGGCCACTACAACAAAGTCATTTTCCCTTAATGTAATTGTATTCTCTAATTATCATTTGATTTTGTTGAGAGGATTAGAAATACATCATTTTTTTCAGAGTATTGATTTAGACTTGTTTCTTCATTAAATTTTATTTATTTCTAAGCTAATTGGATCACTCACTACTTTTTTTTTAATGAAGTTCAGATTTGCTTCCTCTGGAGTATAACTTCCCACCTAGATCTAGATTGGCACTCTCTCCTCAGTCTCCCTATTTCAATTTTGAATTGATTTGGAACCCTTGTTTCAATAAAAAGACTTCATCAGATCTAATCCATGGATCTTGGCATTCCCACTAAGATTTCACTGAATTTCTTTCAGGTCAGTTAGTTTTGTATTAGTTCTATTTTTTTTAACATTCATTTGTCTCTTACCTCACAACTTTTTAGTTTTGTTATTCTCTTCCATTACTAGCGTGCTTGAACCCAACAACCACTTTTCTCTACGATTTAGCCTATTATTGGCCACATTACACCCCTATCACTGCTCCTGTAGATCAAGATCTTATGTTGTTCACGGTATCTAAAAGTACAGGTCATGCAGGAAGTCGGATTGGGTAAGTAATGTTGATTCTTTTACAATTATATACAATTTGCTGTGCTACCTCTTCTTTCTCACTTGTAACTTGAATGTTGGCAAACCTTGTACTCTGTTTCTTTGGGTCTGTATGTGTATGCTTGTTTTTGTGTGCATGTGTGTACTCAATGGCTTGGAGTTTGACTGTTACTTATGCATGTCATGTAAGGTATGTATATTTCGAATGGGTCTATCTGTCTGTTGAAGTAGAGACATCAATGAATGGTGGAACTGAGTTGATGTCTCTACTTTAAATGGTTGAAATGAAAATACTTGGCAAAATGTTCTAATTACTCTTACTCTGGCCGTCTGTATCAATGCAGCTTTTGCAGGGCTAAAATGTGAAGGAAAGGAGGATGAAGATTGTGAGAAGTTGCAGCTTTTGAAGGGCTAAAATGTGAACGAAAGGAGGATGAAGATTGTGAGAAGTTATTGAAGAGCAATGGAATCATCACACGCAGTGGGATGAATTTTGGTGCACCTCAAACTTATGTGAGGTTGAGTATTATTGACAGAAACCAGACCTTACAATCTTCTGCTTGACAGGCTCTCAACTATTCATGGATGATTAGTTGAATCGCTCAATCATTGATGCGAGATCAACTATATTCCTTTTCAATGTTTACAACTACAAATACAATAGTATCTTTAACTAGAAGGCTGAGCAACCATGGCAGGATGATACAAGGCTTTACACAAGTTTATCCACTCTTCACAATTCTAAAAGCAAATTCCCAAATCAGCGTTCTTTTGTCGGTTCTGTTCCTAATAATCTTTATATGTGTGTGCACCACCTGCTCCTCATAAAAAATCATTCTCAAGATCATGGAGGGCCTTCCTCCTTCTTGTTGAACAAAGAATTAATGTCACTCACTATAGCAATAGAAGTTGAAACTACTGCCAGAAAAATCATGAGCAATGCGATGAATATGTCCTTCTTGGTTGAGATTCCATGGGTGTCTCTGCAATTAAAAAATAATTGAGGTTAGAAGTTACATACAAGCAATGTGAAAGACGAAACCAGAAATGAAAAACAACTTTTTTTCTACCTGAGAGCAATGGAAGCTGGGAAGATGAACCCAATACAAACTGCTGCTGTGGCCCCTGTGAATTGAAATGCATCCCAGATACTTGGTATGAATGATGCCCCAAGGAAAACGATTCCAATTAACCCAGCAGTGATCAAAATGAACCTCTTATTATCCAAAACAAGATGCTTTTTGCTGGAAACACCCATGGCAGGATGATACAAGGCTTTACACAAGTTTATCCACTCTTCACAAGTCTACAAGCAAATTCCCAAATCAGCGTTCTTTTGTCGGTTCTGTTCCAAATAATCTTTATATGTATGTGCACCACCTGCTCCTCATAAAAAATCATTCTCAAGATCGTGGAGGGCCTTCCTCCTTCTTGTTGAACAAAGAATTAATGTCACTCACTATAGCAATAGAAGTTGAAACTACTGCCAGAAAAATCATGAGCAATGCGATGAATATGTCCTTCCTGGTTGAGATTCCATGGGTGTCTCTGCAATTAAAAAATAATTGAGGTTAGAAGTTACATACAAGCAATGTGAAAGACGAAACCAGAAATGAAAAACAACTTTTTTTCTACCTGAGAGCAATGGAAGTTGGGAAGATGGACCCAATACAAACTGCTGCTGTGGCCCCTGTGAATTGAAATGCATCCCAGATACTTGGTATGAATGATGCCCCAAGGAAAACGATTCCAATTAACCCAGCAGTGATCAAAATGAACCTCTCATTATCCAAAACAAGATGCTTTTTGCTGGAAACACAAGCCCATCAAGATTAAGTCTCGGGGCAAAAAAAATGAGAGGAGAGACCAGCATCAGGTGTACAACATAAGTCACACGAACAATGTCATTCAGCACAACACAGTAGGGAACTCCCAAGTTGGTGTCAAAATTGGCCAGGACATCATCCATGGTCTGGTCTCCAAATAGAAGAAAGCCAAAAAAGCTTGTACATATGTATACAATTGAGCACAATACCAATGATGTGCAAACAATGGGCTGCATTTCTGAAGGGTCCTCAAGTTCATTGTATATGGAATGAACTGCAAGGCGCAAAGACATCACAATTCATTATAACATAATTTTAAATGCAAATTCAACTAATGAACTCTAAGATACTACACTGCAGGACCAGAGATGGAGGCAAATAATCCATACCATTGTAATGACAGATGTAAGCAGTCACAATAACTGGTACCACAGTGAAAACTATCACATATTTACCAAGATTCAACTTGGGAAATATCATTGAATAAAAGCAGTGATAAACTGGTAATTCACCTTATGTTGCATCCCTTTCCATAATCTTCCAACAAATTGGTCTCCTCAAATAGAAAATACTGATTATGATCGGTTGTTTTAACAACAAAGGGAGTGAGATTTTTTCAAAAACCATAAGAAGCAGGAAACAAATAACAGAGGAGAAAGAAATAATTTGTTCCGAGTACATGATTCTGTAATCAAATAAAAAGACTTTTTAAAGATATGTTGAATCTCCTCATATAATTACAACAATTTCTAGACATTTAAATCCCTGATAGCTGTGAAAAGGCCCAAATGAAATATGATATATCTCAAAATCAGTGCTAAAAAATGCTTATCAGGATGAGCAAAGCAGACTTACCCACTCTCTTGAAAGACTCTAGACATTTAAATCCCTGATAGCTGTGAAAAGGCCCAAATGAAATATGATATATCTGAAAATCAGTGCTAAAAAAATGCTTATTAGGATGCAAAGCAGACTTACCCACTCTCTTGAAAGACACCAACGGAGCTAAAATAAGGACTATGGTGAGAACTAGGATCCGAACACGTCCATTCCACCAATGAAATCCAAACCATTCTTCAAGTATACCAGCATGATGCACGCCATTTGATGATGTTCCAGATAGCACATCGCCTGCCCAAATCAAGAAAACACCTCCATCAGACCAACAGAGGCCATCACTGTTTCTTCTCTCCGTTTCTCAAGAACGAAGTCCCCTGAGCACCCATAAACCTTCCAACAACGGCAGCCATGATCTGTAAGAAAAATAGGTTCTTCTCTCCGTTTCTCAAGAACGAAGTCCCCTGAGCACCCATAAAACTTCCAACAGCGGCAACCATGATCTGTAAGAAAAATAGGATGATCCACAAACCTAGCTTGAATCCCCAGTGCAAAACAATCCTATCTAAATGTACAGAATGGGTGTACCAAAATCCATTAAAATACTCAGAGCAGAACCAGGCGTAGGGCTCATACCAGGCATTACAGTGGCAGATTTGGTTTTCTTCTCGCTGGCGTTTGCCCTGTGTTTCTTAAAAAAACGAAATACAGAGAAAAGATTTAAGAACTCCGCATCGCCACCAGTGGATTTAGGTACGATAATGTATTACGCCAGGGGATTTGGGAAGGTTTATACGGGCGTTTCCCTAGCAGTGGCCAGGGATAAACTAAGGAGTCAGTTCGGTCCAGATCCAACGGTGTAAAATGTGTTAATCGTCTAACAATCAATTGTAAGGTGCAGATTGTGCCAGCGTAACAGCCAGGGGAGTTCTTTCCAGAAGGAAACGCCTTACGGCGTAATTACATTTTATCTAATATTTCCCATCACCCCCAACTTAAATATTACATTTTACTCAATATTTCCCCTCACTTAATTCTATAGTTGAGTTTATTTACTTTTAAGCTTCAAATATAAAGAAAAATTACAATAAAAAATGTAAAAATTGAGGGGAAATATTGGGTAAAATATAATATTATAGTATTATATTTTACCCAATATTTGTGGCAAGCTAGTAAAAAGTAGATGAAGATAGGCACAAACATTAAATAAAATGTAATAATCACATTTTACCTAATATTTCTCCCACCTTCGCCCCTCACCTCAACTCAATTTCATAGTTATGTTTATTCATTTCTAAACTTACCATCCTCAATCTATCATAACTCTATTTCTATAGAGAATTATTACACATAATTTAAGAGAATATATTACATATATTATATTAAAATGATTAACAAAGAAGCCATTAGGATGAATAAGAAATTAGTGTTCCCTACTTTGTGCAATCATGTTTAACCTTGCACTTCTTAAAAACACCTTCATGAATTACCCAATAGCCTCGAAGAAGCTCTAGAGCTTTTACCCATATATTCACATAGGGTATCCATTCAACCATAGAAACAAAACATACAAAAAGACATAGGGCAAATGCAAAGTTCAACATATCGGCAAAAACATTTAACCAAAACATACAAAAAGACATAGGGAAAATGCCAAGTGCAACATATCCACAAAAACATTTAACCTTTATAGGATACATGGGTTTAACGACATCATTTTCTATAGCTAATTATGTATATCAATATAACATCAAATTAAGATGGATCTAGGCTAGTTTAATTTTCCCTTTTAATATGTTATATTCCACATGAATACCATGGGTCATTTTTTCATTTTTTTAAAATTAATTTTTATAAGGTTGTTTTTATTTTATTTTAACCAAATTAAAATGTTTGCATTATATTAAGTTACACATCTCTACCATATTTTATTTTTATTTTTGTCTAGTCAAAATGATTACATTAACTTTACATTTATATTATATTATTTTTTAAAATAAAAGTATTATATTTAAAATGTAGAGCCCACCAACTTTAAATTAAGTATTTTACTTTAATTATTTCACTATTTCTCACAAATAAAAGATGAAACCAATTTTATTTATACATAGTAATTATATCGATTTTACGTGTTGGGACAATAATTAATCATATAGGGTAGGCCATGTAGGCAAGTTTCCTTAGTTTCCAAGAAAAATAGTAAATTACTAAGTCAAGTGGGTGCCAAGTGGTAGAAAAGAGAAAACAATTATTAAAATAAACTAAATTTTAAGAACTTGCAATGATATCTATTCCAAAATTTAAGAACTTGGAAAAAATATCAATTTTTTTCTTTTTCCATTTCTTTAATTCTACCCTAGAACACTTTACCAAGGGTGAGGTGAGCAAGTTCCTAAAATCCAAAACACATAGACAGTCCAATAATAAACTGCACAAAAGAGAAAAATAAAAAATTGCAAGAAAGAGAACAAGAGGTGAAACAAAAGGACGAAATACATACATATATAGCAAGTTAGTTTGTTATTAACTTAAAATAATTATAACCACAATAAATCAACTAAATATGGAACCATAAAGATAATTTGATTAGAGTTTTAAGTTGATTAATAACAATTTTCTTGTTAGGAATAGATTTGTACAAGCTACTCATTGATGTAGTCTGTTTTAAATTAAATGATATTGATTTTTTATTACACTGTACAGGCTAAGATTTGCAGAAAAAACCAAATAAATAAATAAAATGAACCTTAAAATATGGGAAAGAAAGTCCACTGAATCTTGCAAAAATAACTTAAATAAATGAATAAACACTGATAATGAATATGAATGAATATATACTGATAATGAATATGAATGAATATATACTACCAGAGGCAGGTTCCCAAAATCTAAAACAAAGGCTAAGAAGAAAGTCTATATAGCAAAATACAAAAAGAATAACAACAAAATAAATCTCATCGTTATCCGTTCATAGAATGATGAACCCCATCCATCAATCTTCTTGTTCATGCCAATCCTTTGGTACCCTCGAGGAGATTATGTGAAAATCCAATTCAAGAGAGACAGTGAGAGAGGGAGGTTAATGCTCAATGCTCATCTTCGTCGTCTTCGTCCCCTGGAGGTGGAAAATTCAAATCAAATGATTTCGGAGTCACTTTTTTCTGTATAACAGGATCATCTAGGGAGAGTTGACTGTCCAATACTACTGAGGAGGAATATAAATCACAAGTAGTAGTCTCTGAGCTGGTTGTAGGAAGTTTATTCTTGGTTGCACCTGCTCCTACCCACTCATTGCCATTGGGTTTATTTATCATGTGAGTCCCAACAATTTTACCACACAAGGGCATCACCATCGGCTGCGGCTGTTGCTGCTGCTGCAGAAGGATAGCGAAGTCTACAAGATTGGTGGGAATGATATTGGAAATACCAATACGTCCAGTACTCCATGGAGTACTCATGCTGTGTTTGTTCACTCTTTGCCTTTCCAATCCGTCATTCATATAAAAGTGCGTCCAGGGCGTTATTTGTTCAGAGATATTAGCAGAACACCCATTCTTGTTATTGGCGTGATTAGCAGGCGGAGAGGGAGGCAGAGAGGTAGTGGCTGCGGGGCTGCATCCTTGTATGTCAACGTTGTTTAGAGGGAGGTAGGGAGCTGGGAAGTTGGTCTTCGCTTTGACACCTTTTATATTTCTGGCGACATTGTCATATGCTCTAGCTGCTTCCTCCGCAGTGTCGAAGGTACCCAGCCACCTGCGTCTTTTAATGGAGGGATCTCTGATTTCAGCCCCATATTTACCCCAGGGTCTCTTTCTCACGCCTCTGTATTTCACCTCTTTGGCGTCCTTCACATCCTCGTCCACTACCGGGTTGCTACGATTTCTGTCGGTGGGAGCCATTAAGGGATTTCCCGTTACAAATGGAGTAAGATGATACCGAGAGGTTGAACGGGCACTCCTGTGGCGAAACTGTCTGATAAGTCGGCGACCCCTCTCTAATTCGTATATCTCTTGCAACAGCCAGAAGACGAATGTTGGCTGTTGTTTTCCACGACGTCAATAAATAGATAAAGGATGAAATGCCATGAAGCAATGGGCAAGGTTGGAGGTCAAAGTTAAATATCGTTTAATTAATGAATCGCTGAACTCATTAGCGACAATCAATCTCGGGAAAAATGGAGTTTCATGGGTAGTTTGACCAGTAAAGTTTCCGTTATCCATGAAATATAGTATTAAATGAATGATACGTGTAAAAAGGTTTATTTTCCAGATTCCAAATAGAAGATAAGCGCAAAGGTTTTGTGTTCCAAATTTCAAAGTTGTTTGCTTATGGAGTGCTATGGATTTTTAATTTTTGCTTGAACCCATACAATGGAAAATTTAATGTACGGAGAAGGTTTTAGGTTTATCTCTGGGTCCTTTGGCAAAGAAGGTTGTAATTCTTTTTCATGAATGTGGATTTTACTTAAAACAACTAACACAATTATTTGAATGGGCATGGGCCTTTTAGACGCACTTGTAGGGAAGTTGGTGGGCTTATCTCCATTGAACATGGTACATTTGTCACAACCTGTTATATGGTCTTTCTCTTTCACTTTTAAGACGTATGGCATGTTTAACTTGAGTTTTAAGTCCTATGCCACTCGTAAATTGTTATTTTAAATAAATTATTATTATTTAGTTGTTAATTAT
>APFE031233137.1:0-11913 GCA_000404065.3 Pinus taeda | reverse complement strand
TTTTTCCAACTTAGGTTCGAACCATTGGCTTGTGCACCTTGGGGTTGTTTTCACTTACATTTTGTTAAAGGCTATGATCTCATGACTGAAGTAGGGTTTGACTAGATTTTGTGATGTTTGACAGTTTTAGATGTTGTGAATATTAAAATTGTTTATTTAAGTTATATACAAGATTTAAGTAAGATTAATGTATTTTAATATATATAGAGAGAGATAGAGAGATAGATATATGTGAATATATATGGAACTAAAGACAATACAAAACCGAGAAAAATAATTAAAACTCTGAAATTCTTTTTCAGTTGTTGGTAAGGTGTCCATAGAGGAAGAGTCATCCAGAAGAACCAGGTTGGAAGGGTTGAATGTCGTGTCAGTATTTGGCGATGCATAAGAAGCATTGGAATGTGCTTGTGAAAAGAAAGATAGTGTAGCTGTGCTAGACCAATCGCAAGGTTGGGCAGTGGGATGGGGGAGTTAATGATTCATATTTTGATTAGATAAACTATAACGATGGATAAACCAAATGTCAAAAGGAAAAACATATCACCTCAAATATGAATGTCAGCCATAGACCTCCCGTTGAAGTTGAATCTGGGAAAGTGAAAGGGAAGTACAATAAAGGAAAAATCTCTTATGACCAGCAAGAACATGGGTCTCATGAGAAGAACAACTAGTAGGATACTGTTAAGGAGATAGTAACCCTTATTGAGGATGTTGGATGTTGAGATCATTCCATGACGGGACATCAAAACCCACTCCACTCCTAGGCAACTTGTAGAGCAATCTTGTCCATAAAACAAAAGGTAAGTTCGAATGGTTGAGATTATTGTAAAACATATAAATGGGTCTTCCAACGTGTTAGACACTATGGCTAGGTAGAAATCTATGGGGAATAGTCAATAGATGGTGGCGATGAAATTATAAGTAGGCTCGAAGAGAATAGGAAATGCATGCACAAGGTAGAGTTCCATAACCCTTGGCTCACCAGCTGCGACATACGAAATGAGGATATTGCCACGAGTGAGAAGGGTTAGGGTTAGGCCAAGTAATGTACGTCATTGATGAGAGGCCAGGTGTTATGCCCTGCGGTTGTTGAGTGACTGGGCGCGCGCTCCACCTACTCCGAAATGCGACTAAGGCATGAAAGAAGAACCATGAGCGACCAAGGCGTGGCATATGTGCGGATGAATGGGAATTCGTAGGTTTATATGGCGAGTTGGAGGACTTGTCGAGCTAGCTGACCAAGGACGAAGGCGAATATGGAGCGAGTTGGGGGGCGGACCCGCACCATGGGCGGGCTGACCCGCATACAACATCGCATTGTTTGATGGCGTGCACAGTTGGTGTTGTGAACGAAGGGTCGGCCAGAGGCGCGACCTCCACACACGACGAGGTATAAACATAGCGATGAAGCATGGCAAATGATCACCAAGCAAGTTGCTCTTCGGTCAAGGAAAAGTGCGAGCAAGGGAGATAGTGCCGCAGCAAGGTACAGGCTATGCGCCTGCCCGCCGAGCGGTCTACACAGACTTGTGCACGAAATTGAGGGCGCGGGTGGAGGGCGTTCTAAGGCACCCGCCCGCCAAGGTGTGACACGAGTTTTGGATTACGGTTGGTGTGGGTTGTGCATGGGTGCGCCCACCCTCTTGGGCAAAGGAAAACTTGTGTTGTTTTATATGTTGTATTTCGGTTTGAGGTTGAGGTGAGAGCACCGTGCGCTCTTGCACAGGTGGGCGCCCAACCTGGGTAAAACGCCGGTGGAGCCTAGCTCCTGGCCATTGTACAAAATCTTCATATATATAATAAAAGAAGCTCTCTTGCGTATGATTGTGTTCAAGATGCTGTTTTATCATCTTCTTATCATAATGGTTTCTGCATATTATGATGTTATTCATGTTTATAATGAATGTTGAAGGCGTAGTTCATAAAGTAAGCTAACAATGAAAGATGTTAACTACTTAGGCGATGTCGCACCCGGCCAATTTAACACAAAAAAGAATTGGGGGCATGACAGGTGGTATCAGAGCAGGTTCACAGGTGGTGAAGCCGTTACTTGATGATGAACGTAGAGAACAAACATCTATACAGGGAAACGTTATGGAGAAATCATGGATGAATAGTCTGGGTTTCGTGGACTTGATGGTTCATGGCAAGACCATTCAAGCTCTGGTGGACATGGGGGGCACTCATAACTTCATGACGACACAGTTAGCAAAAAAGGTTGGACTGATGATCTTCCCCTCGAATGTGGAAGTCAAGGCGGTGAACTCTAGAGCTAAAGTGGCAGGTTTGGCACACGAAGTGCCTGTGTAGATAAAAGACTGGAAGGGTCAGTTGGACTTCACAGTGATGGAGATGAACAAATTTGATATGATACTTGGACAAGATTTCTTGAAGGGCAACAGGGCTATTTTAGTCCCCTTCTGTGATGAGGTGGTGCTGGTTGGATAGACACAAACTTGGACTTTACCCACTCATAGGCAAAGGAGGGAAGTCAAGGTGCAACATGTTTCTGTACTATGTTTGGAGAAGGCTATGAAGGAGTCAGATATGGAGACATATGCGGTGATGTTCAAGGGAGTCGAAGGTGATGGAGTGGGGACGCTTGGTCCAGCCGAGATTTCTGAGGTGTTGACCAAATATGCAGATTTGATGCTTGATGATCTACCCAAGAAACTTCCACCAAGGCATGCAGTGGACCATAGCATTGAGCTTGAGCCAGGAAAGCAACCTTCGTCTAAAGCACCTTATCGATTTTCAAGACCTGAGTTGGAGGAGTTGAAACGACAGCTAAAGGAGTTAGCTGATGCAGGTTTCATTAGACCTTCAAGGTCCCCTTATGGAGCTCCGGTATTGTTCCAGCAGAAGAAGGATTCAAATGAGCTATGGATGTGCTGTGATTACCATGCATTGAACAAGCGGACGGTAAGGAATATGTATCCTTTACCATTGGCTGTTGATTGCTTTGACAAGCTTGCGAAAGCCCGAGTGTTTTCCAAGATGGACTTGAGGCATGGGTATTATCAGGTGCGGATAGCTGAAGGAGACGAGAAGAAGACCGAGATACTAACAAGGTATGGTAGATTTGAGTTCCTTGTTATGCCATTCGGGTTGTGCAATGCTCCTGCTACGTTTTGCACTTTGATGAATGATGTCCTATGACCATACTTGGATTCGTTCGTAGCAGTGTACTTGGACGATATAGTGGTGCACAGTGACAACATGGAGGATCATAAGAAGCACTTGGCGACGGTGTTCGAGGCACTGAGGGAAAATCAATTGTTCTTGAAGAGGTCTAAGTGTATGTTCGCTCAGACCAAGATTTCGTTCCTTGGACATATTTTTGGTCAAGGGTACATACGGATGGAGCCGAGCAGAGTGAAGGCGATTGAGGACTGGGTTGAACTGAAGAATGTCCATGAGATGAGGGTGTTCTTGGGCATGACCAACTACCAACGGAAGTTTGTAGAGGGGTACTCCAAGGTGACATTGGCATTGACAGACCTATTGAAGAAAGACAAGAGGTGGTGTTGGACCGATAAATGTCAAAAGGCATTTGATGACTTCAAGAAGAGGATGGTTACAACACTGACATTGAAGTTGCCTGACTTCGAGAGACTGTTTGAGGTACACACTGATGCTTCAGATTTTGCTATAGGAGGTGTTCTTATGCAGGATGGGCATCCGGTGGCGTATGAGAGTCGTAAGTTGCAGGATAGGGAACAAAGGTATCCATTTCATGAGAAGGAGATGACTACAATCATTCACTGTCTTCATGTGTGGAGGCATTACCGGATTGGGAAGTTGTTTGTTTTCAAGACTAACAATGTTGCAGCAAGTTATTTTGCATCGCAACCGAAGCTTTCTGCGAAGCAAGCTTGTTGGTAGGACTTCTTGGTAGAATTCAACATGACTATCAAGTATAGACTGGGGAGACACAATGCGGTAGCAGATGCCCTTAGTAGGGAGGGACAACTTGTAGCATTAGAAGGTGAAGACTAGGCAGCAAGGAGTAGGAGCCGAATTCAGATGTCAGAAGAGATGCAGAATAAGCTCAAGGAAAGTGTTGAAACCGATACTTTGGCATAGAATATAGTGAAGCAGATAAAGGAGCGGAAGACACGAAAGTTCTTTTTGCGGGATGGGTTCTTTTTCTTTGGAAACCAACTCTATGTTCCAAAGTCATCTGGACTCAGGAGGAATCTTTTGAAGGAGTGCCATGACTCATCGTGGGCTGGCCACCTAGGGCAGCGTCGTTCTTTGGCATTGTTGGAGAGAGGATTCTTTTGGGAGAAGATGTGAGAGGATGTGAAGGAGTACGTACATACGTGCATCATTTGTCAGCAGGACAAATCAGATACTCAAAGGAAAGGAGGACTGTTGCAGTCTTTACCGATTCCTGAGAGGCCATGGATGAGTGTCTCGATGGACTTCATCACTCAGTTACCACAGGTTCAGGGGTATAATGGGATCATGGTCGTGGTTGATCATTTTTCCAAGTATGTTGTCTTTGTTCCCACAAAGATGCCTTGTGGAGCCAAGCGGACTACGGAGTTGTTCTTTAAGAACATAGTGAAGTATTGGGGGATGCCATTGAGCATTGTGTCAGATAGAGATCCATGTTTTATAGGCAAATTTTGGACCACATTGTTCAAGTTAGTCGGGACTGAGTTGTTGATGAGTTCTAGTTACCATCTGTAGATAGATGGATAGATCGAGAGGTTCAACACATTGTTGGAGGACTTCTTGAGACATTATGTGATGGCTGATCAGAAGAATTGGCCTGAACTCTTGGATATTGCTAAGTTCAGCTACAATATTCAAAAGAGTTCTGCACGGGGTATAGTCCATTTAAGTTGGTGAATGGACAGATGCCGATTGCACCACATACCATAGTGACAGGAAGTTTTTTGAGGAGTCCTCACGCGAAGAAGTTCATGAAGGCTTAGGAGGGGACCTTGGAGTTGGCACAGTTGCGCTTGCACGATGCTGCTAGGAGAATGAAGAAATATGCTGATCGAGGAAGACGGGATGCGCACTTTAGTGTGGGAGATATGGTGTTTCTTAGGATTACCGGGGAGCAGTTTCAGCCAACCAAGGGGACTGTGAGCAAACTGACACGGAAGTATGAGGGACCATTCCAAGTGAAGAAGAGAGTGGGGGAAGTTGGTTATGAGGTGGAGCTTTCACACCATATGCACATGAAGCATCTAGTTTTTCACATTAGTCAGTTGAAGAGATACAGACTTGATGTTGATCATCCAGAGAGAGCTGAACCGCTGAGAGGACCAGCCGGGATTGTGGACAAGGCAAGACTGGAGTTGGATATTATTTTGAGCTTCAGAACTATAGGGATTGGTTGCCACATGAAATGGGAGTATCTTTTCAGATGGAAGAATGCACCGGAGGAAGAGAGCTGGGAATCGGAGGACTCACTTTGGATATGGAAGAAGAAGATTGCGAAGTATGAACAAAGGATATTGAGGTAGTCGGGATTGTCGAGGGTGACAATCATTTCGAGTGGGGGAGGATGTAATGCCCTACGGTTGTTGAGCGACCCGACATGCGCTCCACCTACTTCAGAATGTGACTAAGGCATGAAAGAAGAACCACGAGCGATCAAGGTGTGGCATATGCATGGATGAATGGGCATTCGTAGGTTTATATGGTGAGTTGGAGGACTTGCCGAGCTAGCCGACCAAGGACGAAAGTGAATATGGAGCGAGTTGGGGGGTGGACCCGCACCATGGGAGGGCCGACCCGCATACAACATCACATTGTTTGATGGTGTTCACGGTTGGCATTATGAACGAAGGGTCAGCTAGAGGCATGACCTCCACACACGACGAGGTATAAACATAGCGATGAGGCATGGAAAATGATCACCAAGCAAGTCACTCTTCGGTCAAGGAAAATTGCAAGCAAGGGAGATAGAGTTGCTGCAAGGTGCAGGCTATGCGCTCACCTGCTAGGCGGTCTACACGGACTTGTGCATGAAATCGAGGGCGCGGGTGGAAGGTGTTTTAAGGCGCCTGCCCACCAAGGTGTGACACGAGTTTTGGATTGCGGTTGGTGTGGGTTGTGCACGGGCGCGCCCACCCTCTTGGGCAAAGGAAAACTTGTCTTGGTTTATATGTTGTATTTTGGTTTGAGGTTGAGGTGAGACCATCGTGCGCTCTTGCACAGGTGGGCGCCCAATCCGGGTAAAACGCCGGTGGAGCCTAGCTCCTGGCCATTGTACAAAATCTTCATATATATAATAAAAGAAGTTCTCTTGCATATGATTGTGTTCAAGCTGCTATTTTATCATGTTCTTATAATAATGGTTTCCGCACATTATGATGTTATTCATGTTTATAATGAATGTTGAAGGCGTAGTTCGTAAAGTAAGCTAACAATGAAAGATGTTAACTACTTAGGCGTTGACGCACCCGGCCAATTTAACAAAAAAAGAATTGGGGGCGTGACACCAAGGATCTGAGTCGTTGAGGTCGCATCAGTTGGACAAGGTTGAAGGCCAAGTGTTGTCGGGTATGTTCATGTGAATTAGGATGCATGGAGTAAGCAAGTAAGTGGTGGAGGGTACAGTGGAAGGTTGTGTCAACTTGCCAAAATTTAGTACATGCATGGAAGTATTAACAACAATGTCTTAACACCATAAAATAGGTGATTTGAACCGAAAACTAGAGTAACTATGTGCCCATTAGCAACAAGATTAACATTCGAGCCAATGTAAATTATGAAGGGGCCTAGTGAATGTTAGAAAACAATTGAGTGATCAAACCATTAAGAAATAATATGGTAACCATCTAAGGTTGGTAGGATCCATGCTAAAGAGTATGGGTTACAAATATACTTCAACAATAGTTGGACAATTGCCATTAAAAACATCCACTAAATTAATAAACTCAATCTTTATTCACACCAAGATTAATCTAAGTATTTAATATTAAACAAATGCAATAGAGAGATACATCAAGATAGGATTAAGAATAATATAGAACATGTATAAAGTAGTACATATGAGATCATATAGGTGATGCATCCTAAATAGTTTATTTCATATCTTATATAACATGAAAGAAAAAAAAGTTGTGAATATGAAAGGATGAAGGTTATTTTAGGTTGGTATCTGAAAAATGGTATTAGAGCCGAAGTTACTGCACTTACTGTACTGGGCTTGAGAAAAGGCACCACCACTAGTTAGTTACTGCACTTACTGTAGTGGCTGAAAATTTCTTATATTAGTTGGTATGTTCATATGACTAGTAGTAAATGAGAATTCTCCTCTAGCTATTGTTGGTGGGGAAGATTTGTGTGTGGAACTGGTGGAAGGTAGAACTACATTTCCTTCCCACCTTGTGGATATAGTAAGGAATCTGCAATAGGAAATACTACAACATTGGAATAACAATGAGCAGTTTTTGAAAACGAGTGAGGAGCAGGTAAATCTAATTAGAGACTAGACTGAGAAATCCAACCACAAAAGTGTATATATAGAAGGATTAAAGAGAAAAAATAATGGGATAGAATCTGAAAAATCTGGAAGTGGAGAAGAGTCAGATCGTAGTGCCCAAAAAGCATGTAGGGGAAAGAAGAAAATGGAGTTACAAGAGGAGTTTAGGAATATCAAACCCCATACTTTTGATGGAGCAAGAGAGGAGGGTGCAAAGCCATGGTTGCTGAACATGATTAAGCATTTCCAAGTATACGACTATGAGAGTTATTTAAAGGCATGCCTCACTATTTACCATCTGCAGGGAAAAACTACTCTATCGTGGGAGGAGGTGAAATTCTCAAATTATAGTAAAATTCGATATAATAAATAAACATTAAAACATAATATATTAAAACCATAAGACTTAACCAAATCTATATAAAATACATATATTCAATCTTATAATAGAATTCATCACTAATACAAATCAACATAACAAACAGAAGCATTTATTGACAAAACACTTTGTAAACATAATTAAGCAATTTCAAATAAATGCAATGGAATATAAAATTTAAACTCCTACATTAACAAAAAAACATTGAAAAAACCGCCTGCACATACAAACATACATCAACAAACATTGAGAAAACAAATTCACACATGTATATGCAATTTCAAGGAAGACACAACATACAAATTTAAATAAGCAAACATAGAATTTTAAATTTTTAAATATGAAACACAAAATACAAATTCAAATAGAAAAACACATAATGTATAATTACAAATAAGGAAACACACATCATACAATTTCAATTCAATACAAAAAAAAATAGTCAAATATGAAAATGCAACATTAAATAAGAAAACACACATTATACAAAGTAAAACATACATTTCATATACAAATTGAAATTTGTGGTATGAAATTAATTACAATCACAATACAATACAACAAGCACATAATTACAATTATAAGCCACATACAATACAAATATTCATAAATAAACATTGACACAATGACTCACACATAAATATGCAATTTCAAATAAAGGAACATACAGAGTACAAGTTCAAACAAACACACAATATACAAATACGACTAAACACACAACATACAATTTCAAATAAGTAATTGCACATGATACAATTTCAAGTCAACACAAGAAAACACTCAAGTATGCTTATGTAGCTTTAAAACACACACACACACATACACACAATATGCAAATTAAAATCTACATTGTGCATACAAATTCAAATTCATAATTCAATACAAGAAACACATGATTAAAATTTCAACGTAATGTATCTACCTTTTCTATTAAATTTAATTTCCCATTCACTGCTCCAATCCGCCTATGTACGCATGTCTACGGTGGTAGCTTAACCAAGTTATGGTCATGCCAAGCATCACTGGATTTTGCATGATTTGTCATAGCATTAACGAAATATATGCAACCTTGTGTGGAAAACTATGGGATGCTTCACCACACTATTGTGGATGACATCCATCATAGTAATTCATATATTTATATATAATAATTTCAATCTTTCCTTGAATAATTATACTACTCTGATATTTAGGTATGGAAATTCAATATTTTAAGCTAAATAATTACACTGTGAAACACATATTTATAGACGTTAGTGAAAATATTCCTTATTGACATTAATAATAATACAAAATGTGACAATATCTTTTTTGGAGAGGTTAGATAAATAATAATAACAATAATATAATTTGAAGGTCATAGTCAAGCATAAGCACCAAATTGATGTATGATATCACCTTTTTGTGTGACAAAAGACCTATCCTCCTCGACCTATTTGATTGCTAAAATATATTGTGGACATATCCCCCTCTATATTTAAACATGTGGTCTGATATGAGGAAGCACATTTCTTAACCATGAATCCCGCTCAATATATATATCTCCCCTTTTGATAGAAATATTGCAATTATGTAAGTTAGAAATATGACTATACAAATACTATACAACAACTATAAGGATCACAAGGTTTCAAATCAAATATGTAACTTTCTTTACATGGTTTTAGAGTCACCCCAAGGGCGAGAAAATTATTTTTGGTATGAGCATGGGAAAATTAATCTTTTGAAGTGTCATGTTGTATGCAATTTTCACTTGAGATCATTTTCATTTTCATGTTAAGGGTAAAGTGCATGTATTATAACCATGCATATATGTATTTTTGATATTGTTATTCAAATTGCAAAATATTTGATAAATGTTACTTTTTTTGATGTTGCATAATTATTGGAAGGACCTGAGAAACAACTATATGAAAGTTAAATTAAATTATTTGAATGAATTATCTTTTTATTTTATGAGGCAGGCGAAGCCTAGGATGGAGTCAACTCTAAAGTTGAATGGAATAAGAATTTTCCCACTAATGGGATTCTATTAATAGAATTGTCTCACACTGGACTCTTTCGTGCTTAGATGCACCTAATACCTTAAGTGTAAACATTACTTTGTTATTTAAAATTGCCTTTTGTTTTTATTATATAGTCAATTTAATAAAAGGGAAAAACTCAATTAAATATGGTGTATGTACCATTTTAAAAATTATATTTCTTATACACCCAATCGCGTTGAGCAACGTGGAAGGGAGCGTAATTAAGAAACGACGATGGATGAGGCAAGTGACCGCAGGCGAGTTTCAAAACATGATTTTTATAGGAAAGTGGATCGGTGAGAAGGATCCCCGATCAGGACGAAAGGACATCCGGGTACAGGAAATTGACGGTGGACTTGACAGGTTGCCAAAAACAAGCCCGAGGTATGATTGCATGGGGATAGGGTCCAACAGAGTGGACAGGGATTTGAGATTTAAAGGCATGCAGGGGGGAGATACCAGGAAGGAAAGGTGGCGGAGTGGAACACAAGAAAAGGCTCGCAGTGAAATAGGAAAGAGCAAAATTAAGAGGAGTTATACAGCGAGGAGAGTGGGAAGCTCTGGGAGCCAAGAAGAAAGAGCGGGGAAGCGCAGTATGAAGCAAGGAAGTAGAGACAACATGGAAGCAGAGGGTAGCAGGGCGGCATGAAGGTGGATGAGAAGCAGCGGAGGGGATGGAGACCAGGGATGAGGAGACATGGACGCGAAGGGCAAACAAAAAATGGAAGAGATGCCCGAGTACTGCTACATTCCTGTCTATGAAGTCTCTGAGGGCGAGAGCGAAGACATTGCAGAGGACCCGGAGAAGGTTGCGCAGGAAATAAATAACAGCGACCGAAACACGAAAAGAACAGGAAACACAGATGCAAAAGGAAATCAGGAGGAAGAAGATAGAAGGCCGAGGACAAAAGCCGAGGAAGGAAGAGGCAGACGGAGGAGAGGGAGAGGTCGCCGTGGCAGGGGTGGCCAGAGAAGACAACGAATAGCAGAAGGACGCAGCAGACGGGGCCGCCGCTGTCATGAAGGCACTGAGGAAGATGGGGAGACCGGAGTGGGAGCCGAAGGAAGACAGGGCAGGCAGACCATAGAGACTAGGGTTAGAATAGCAGAGAGAGAATACAATGAGAGGACCAACCCAAAAATTAGAAGGATAATAGAGCATTGGGAGGAAGAGGCCATCCAGGCACAGTCAGAGGAAGAAATGGAGGACTGGATGCATCTCATGCCAGATCCAGGGTACACCCGAGGTCGAACGACACTATATAAGTAGTTGCTGCACCTATATTGGGTCATGAAAAGACTCATGGCCAAAGCCATGGAGCAGATAGTTGTGGAAATGGCTAAATTGTCGCAGGGAATTCCAAACTTGAAGAAAGAGCTGAAGAATATTGTAATCACCCTGCTCGTGCAAGAAAAGAGGCTGGAAGATCTACAACAACAGCTTGAGGTGAATGGCTTGGTGATAAAAAAGGAGAAGAAGCAGCAAGAGGTCGCTGGAGAACAATGAAGAAAGGAATGGTTCCTGATGTAGTTAGAAATTGCAAATCATAGTTTTTTTTTAGCTATGCATAGGGTTTATGATCATATTTACTTGCAGATATATGTCAGTAGTAACAGTTACAAGGCTAATGTGTATAAATCATGGAAAGACAGATTGAAAACCTTTTATTTTTGGTCAGCAGTCAAAAACTATAGGTGGTCAATAAACCCGATTTCCCCGCGGGGTGGGTTGAGACCACCTTAGATCTGTAATGGTTTCGTTGATAATAGAAAATGGCAACTCCTCAGCTTACAAAAAAAATAATTATATTTCTTATAGGGTGATATTTCATGGTGGAAAAAATTTCAATTCTTTTTTCATTGGATGTGTGAAGAATAATTATGTCTTTCTTTTTTATTATATTGACTGAATTTAACATTGTGTATGCACTATTTTACAAATTACGTTGGACAAAATGACCTAGTTATATTCTCCTTTCTAATTGGACATATAAAGAATAATTACGTATTTCACTTTTATTATATTATTAATTTAATACACAATAAATAGT
>APFE031233134.1:0-26836 GCA_000404065.3 Pinus taeda | reverse complement strand
GAATCATGTTGTAATTATCTCTATTGTAACTACTCTCTGATCTCTCTCTATTTAAATGAAAACAAAGATCAGAGATGGAGATGGCTAAGAGAATGGAGAATTGAGGATTTAGAATTAGAGATTTAGAATTAAGAATTCATGATAGGATAGGAGGAAGAAAGGATTGTTTCATGTTGTAAGTCTCAAAGTTTCAGCTGTTGTAATGATTTCACCATTTAATGATTAATATATGATTTGGGAGTTGTTGTTCATTCACTTGTCCTGAAGTAACCCAGCAGCATCCGCTGGTGGCTAAGGGCCCAACCTCTGGTGGAGTACGCTGTTGTTGTTGCTGTATATTATATTTGTTGTTCATGCATGGTTTTACTTATCAGCTTGAATCGGTAATCTGGTGTGTTTTGTTATCTTATATTACAGCTTTGTTATATTTCATATATCGTTCTCTGCAACGAGAAAGTCGTAATTTGCATTCTAACGTATTGCTATTCCTTTAAATTCGTTAATGTAACATTGTTGTTCTCTACAAAATGCTATTGTTGTTTAATTACAGAGTAATTAAGCTGTAACCTTCCTAAGCTGGTATTACTGTATTTGTCTATGGTTTATACTTCATAAATTGTTGTTCAATTGGTTCCATGATGAATTGTAATCGTTACCCTTTCTAACCAAGATTAATACTTGCGGTATCAGACTCAAATTACTATTAATGTGTGCCTGTGTTAAGTTATTATGCATTTGTATTTGGCTTTGAAGCGTTGTTCCATATTCTATCATTAATCAGTGTTGTTCTATTTACCGTGTGCTGTTTGATTCATTCTTAAAGATAGAGGATTGCCATTTGATTTTCGTAGGATATGATTGGCTGCATTTGATTTTGTAGACTAAGGCATTGATGTTTCTTAAACTTAATTGCCATTACAGTTCCTGATTTGTTGTTCCATTTCTTAGTTATTGTTCCATTTCATATTTGTTGTTCCATTTTCCGTTATTTGCGTTATTGATTGTTTTGGAGTGAAGAACGGTCTGAGACTGTAGTGGGCATTGACATTTGCTGTCCGGTCCCCAGATCGACGATCTGTTCCTTGATTACTTTTGGTTACATCAGTTTCGAAAGGGATGAGTTATTGTTACTGGACCCTTGACTAATACATTGCTTATTTTTCCGAATGAATGATTTAGGCTTCAAGGTATTTTGTTGTAAGTAGATTTTCTTTCAAGCATTCATTTACTTTTGGGTTTTAAGCACTATACTGCAAAGCATTACTCTTGAGTAAATAGCTGCCTCAGACTTAGTACACTCTTGAAACAAAAAGTCATCCCTGGATTGACAATTAATGTGAAGGTAATTAGGAGTTAAAAAGACCCTTTTTATCGCTCAACAATCTGTGACCTCCCCCGAGTCCATCATCTCATCGATGTCCGAAAACCAGTCTTCAACTCCTTGCACCAGTGTCTTGCCCAGAGTCTTTAAGTATTCCTCATTGTTGGGTGCCTTCCCTGGTCCCCCCCCTCTCATTTCTAAACTTACTTTCATGAGTGTTTGCATGTTTCAAGCTTCAGAGGCTTCCCTTAAGTAGTCAGGTACAGTTGATCAACAGCCAACTCCTTAGCATCCGACTGTTGCTCTTCCAACTAAACCCTCTGTACCCACTCACCTAGGCCTTCCTCCTTTTGTGGGTGCCTCTACTATGTTCCCTCCAGAAACTATTCCTCCAAATCTTAACCATCCAGGAGCTATTCCACCGAGACATTATCCTACCGGCCAGATACCTTTCTTATTCCCCCCTCCGGGAATTTTTTTGTACCTATCATGGCTTCACTGGTCCTTCCTAACATGACTCTCAGGCTCCCAATATGGTACATCGACCCCCCTACAAAAACTCCACCTGGTCAGCCAAGACCATATCACGCTTTGACCCCAGTTCAATCGATCCCCATGACCCCTGCCACTAGTTCAGTTCCATCACAACCTCAATAGGAACCAGCTCTGTTGCGAAAGCATTTGGTCAGGGAGGCAAAGCCAAAAGGAAATATTCGAAGGACAAGGTTCCTTAACCTCCTCCATCCCCTAAGGCCCCAAATCCGACACCCGCGTGCGCTTTGTGTGATGTCGTTGGGCATGCCACCAATAATTGTCCTGAGCTTCCTCAACTTAAACTGTTGGTTCATGAAGTGTTCCCTGAGTCAAATTTTCCATAATTCCATGTTAACATACTGGTCCCACCTAAGAAAATCAAAATGCTTCACACAAACCATCCTTGTGCCCTGTGTGACCTTCATGGTCACTATTCCCATTGTTGCCCTCGTCTGGATGATTTTTGCAATTTCCTTCCGGAAATTCGTGACTACGAGGCCACTCATAGTGGAACATATGCTCCTCTACCTATGGATTCTGGTACCATCAGCCAACTAGAGCAGGGAAACTCTGGCCCTTCTATTGTGATCCCTCCCCTTGATGTCGAGATGATGGACACCACAGGCCCCCTTATTTACCTGTCACCATCCTTGAGTTCCTCACTGGAAAACATTCCCGAGGTTGCTGCGTGCATTTCTATCAAACCCTTTTCAACAGAATCTGAGGTCTCAACATTAGTAGACCCTTCGTCTAGCAGCTAGTTGTCTACCATTCAAGACGATGCATATGTGAACCTTATTCCTCAGGTTGATGCACCAGGTAATGCCACCGCATCATGTAGTCAGTCTTCCTCCTGTCCGCCCATCTCCTAGCCTGATGAGGACACCGTGGAAGCTATTTCTACCCCTGATGACCCCTACACTTGAGTAAGGGGGCATTTTTATTCAAGAGGATTTGTAAGGCCATCTCCTTCCTAATTCTCCCAATGTGCCCTACCTCTAGAAATGTTTCTCACAACACATCCCTTTGATTTGCGTGTCTTATTTCTGCCATGTAGTTAGGTAGACTGCATCATCTCATTTATTGTCTTTTGCACCTTTTAGATGGATCCATCATCTACATTGTATATCGTTCATGCCAACGGTGCAAGTTGCTTCTCCCGAAATCTAGCCTTAGTAGTCTGGGCCATTTTTACCCCCTTGCATATGTTAGTCCTTTCAAACGGCATGTGCATTGGATCTGTCACCAATAATCAGGTTGAATATGATGCAATGATAGGTTTGTTAGTTGATGCCCTTTCTCATCGCATCCTTCATCTTCGTGTTCATTTAGATTCCTTGCTACTTATCATGCAATTGAATGGTGTGTATCATGTGCATAACCAAGTCCTATTTAGAAAATATCTACGAGTGAAGCTATTGGTACGTGAAATTGAAACCATTACTTTCATTCATGTGCCTAGAGCCAAAAATCATTATGTAGATACCATTGCAAACAACATTTTAGATTGGCATTTATCACATGTATACCACAAAATACAACCATAAATAAAACAAATGGCAAACCATCATTGTCATATAAAATTAATAATCATATTATGTATCATAACAATGTTTGGAGCCATAGCTCTAAATACATCTAACATTCCCATAACATGTTACAAAAATCGCAATCAAAGGGACCCACATGTCCCTGCATCTAGTCATTGTCCGGCGGATCTCATGCCAAAGTCTCTGCTCCACCTGCACGTAAATCACGTATTGCATGACCTTCCATCACCACGCATCTCACGATACTGTGCCACTCTGAGGGAAGACCGATGCACTCATCTATGTATCAATCCTCTAAATCATGCCATCCATGCTCTGAAACCCCGGTCAAGAGTACATCAAACCTACGATTCAAATTAGCAAGCAGCACAGTATCCTTTGGACCCTACTGTGATGATGATGTCCCCCGGTCTGCAACCCCAGGCACTACGGCTCGGCCTACATATCCTACCAACTTCACTCGTGCTATGTCTACATACAACAGATTTCACACTCAATACCATATACATGTGATTGAAATATAAAAAGCACCATAAAACATAGCAACTTAACACTTACCGTCTAGTCCCCATGCTCACCCAAGCAGAAGTGGCAAGTCAAGATCCCCTTGATAATTCATCCCACTATAAGGGTAGTCGTCAATGTAAAGGGGCATCTGGTCCCAATGTGTGAAAAACTCAAGCCGGAACACCCGTCCAGCTCCCCTCCTCCTCCTCTCCGTAGTAGCTAGTCCCAATAGTGCATCCTGGGGTCCTATGGGACCCCATCTCAAATTTGTACATGAGGACAAATAGTGGGTATCTTCTCAAAGAAGAACGCACACAGTACTGTACCAAAAGTGCAGTCATGATTTACCTGCCTCTTACAAAGACAATTTTTGTTTCACTGATGACAAACATCATTTGGGCCCACCCCTAGTAGGTCCCAGCCAAAACACTCTCAACTAACATCATTTTCCCTCCAGTGATGTGGTGGAACGCCTGGCTGCCCAAGACCCATAGCACAACTGCAGCAACAGCTTGTGCCTCTAGCCCCTCTAGATCAACAACCGGGATAGTTGTGCCCTTGACATGAACACCTCGTCGAAAATGGTGCTCCATAAACTCAGTAGTGTTCCCCCCATGAGGTAACACTAAATGAATATCCCCCACCACTCTGAGGGGAGGAAATCTAGTCAAAAATTAAATATCTTGTAATGTGAGCTCAATCTTGTGCCCTGCATGACAAATACCTCCGGTATGGATCCAATAGTTCACAATTCTCAATAACAAGGGCTCACCTTCCCTCATCAGTGGGTTCTCTACCAACTTGAGAACCCCATAACGAGCCAATGCCCCTCGAACCACCTGATCCCCTTGGATCTCGGATTGAAGAGTATCCAAGTCTCATTCATGCCAGTTGATTTTTAGCTCTCCCATATCTGCAAAACACCACATGTCTTTTCAATTCATAAAAGAAAGCAACAGGCTACACTGATCACTCTGCAGCCTCCACTAGGCCAGCAAACCAACCCTTCCTCTAGTCACAAATTGCAGTTTTAAGCCCAGAAAGTGTGAGCTCACAAGTTTCCAGATGTTTCCTGTGAGCCAGATCACATTTCTAGACCCAGAAAGTGCAATGCAACCATGAGTAAGGACAAGGGTCCCCTAGGGAGTTGCCAGGTGCCAAAAATAAGGAAATAAACCGACGAAATTGAAGGGATGAGTAAGGCCACCTACATGAAAGTTGCAGATTTTGATTCCGACAATCATTTTGTCTGCTATGATCTCCACAAGATTTAGGGCCTTTTCCTCCTCTCCACATTCACCACAACTCACTTAGCAAATGAATCCAAATTGGAGGGGAAATGTCCTTTCATAGAAAAATCCACAATTTCTCTATTGCCCATTGCGACTAGACCCTAGCTCAATTTGACGAACTGTTAGCATTGTTGGAAATATCTCACCGAGCTCTATAATGGGTGTTCCTCAGTTTTTGATGATTTGGCACTTCACCCAGAAACCATTTTTCCAAGAAGGGTCACTTCATCGCCTCTCAAAATCGAATTTTGTCATAAAACAACTCTTGTACTTTGAGTTCCACCTCCTCTTAATACTCGTCATACCATATGTCAATTTTGATCATGAGTGACCATCATTTACTCATGTTCCCATGGTCTCCATCGGGCCTAGTCTGTGTGGTAGCATCATCAAGTCACCCTTGTTCAAAGCATCCGCAATGAGTCACCCTTGCATTCTTAGAGTCTATTTCATGTCCCATCATATCATATCGTAGTATTCCATCCATATTTACATACCATTCATCTTGTGTTGCCCATTTTTGGCCTCCAATCATTCTGTCCCCATCCCCTTCGGAGTTGAGTCAGTTGCTTCCAGGTCAACCATGCACTTTATGCTCTGACAAGGGTAGTCATCTGTTTGTCCCTCAGTCCCATTTTCCCCATTATCCCTAGTGTCATTCCATTAGTCACATTACTATTTTCCCTTGTGCTTTAGTTGAGGATCCTCACTTCCTCATCTATGGCAGGCCCTATTCTGTCGACATTAGCTCATTTATTCCAAAAGAATGACCTAGAGGGCAGTGTATCTCAGTTCCAACTTCCATTCTTGTTTGATGCCTTTGATCAAGTAGAGGGTCTCATTATTTCCCTTTGACTTGATCATTTCATGTTCGTGATCCATACACTTGATGGTCTAGTGATGCAGCATATTATACCACTGATTCCCGGGTGTGTGTGAGATGTTTCAGACCTCATGAGGGGGTGGCCCTTCAAGTAGCCCCCGACATGCCTGGATGCATACCTACTATGCTACAACCTCAGATGTAGTTCTGCAGAGTTGACGGGTTTGGTTCCTACCAATCACAATATTCATAGCATGCACATCTCCTCCAGATGATCCATTCAGTTTTGCAGAGCCCTTCCTTGTTTAGTAGGACTTCTCCGATTGTTCTACCCTCCCTCCCACCCATTTTTTTTAGTGAAGGGGCTTTGTATCTCATGTACTCAAATATTATTGTATTTAGTCCTAGCTCATGTTTTTACCAGGTGCATTATGTATATGGGACACACTGTATTATTTTTTGGCTCTATTATGTCATCACGTCATGTACCATTCAACATGTACTTTATTGCTCAGTTTCATATTTCTGGGCGAACCATTATTTTTGTACTAAGTTATCTCCATGGGTATGGGTATGCCTCCCCCGCCTCATTGAGGTCCAGTACCACGACATAAAAGGAGACTTGCATTAGTCTTGCCCCCTTTGTCACTATCCTCTCTTAGCTTCAGCTTCATTGATCTCTTTCTCTCTCTTCTTGACTCCCCTGTGTTGTCTAAGTGATTTTGTCTTTACAACGTACTTCGGTCATACATTTTTCTTATAACACTCGTACGTTGGGGGCAATCTGTTATCACCAAAAAATTGATCATCTAGCCTAATCTACTATATGGATTGAAGTATACCATGTAAAGCCAATTTACCCTAGCAAAATTGCTTTCACTATGAGAAATTACCTAATAAACCACCGTTATTAAGTAATTTATAGTTAAACCCATGAAGAATAATTAAATAAATCACTATTTATTTAATTTTCTTCTAGGAATAATTAATTAAACCAATGTTTTATTATTATTCCTTGTTACATTTAACCCAATCATGGAAAATAAATAGAGAAATCATTATTTTTCTTATTTTTCTCGAAGAATAACTAATTAATTATTATTCTTTGTTAAATTTGACTAAATCCCTTAGGAATAATTAAATAAATCATTATTTGTTTATTATTCCTTAACTAATTCATTGAGATAATAAATAAATCATTTATTTATTTATTATTTCTAAATAAAAGTTTAAATACTTTTTCCCTCCTAAACAAATATAATAAAATATTCCAATTGGTGATTCCAATAATGGGATCAATAATATTTTATTATTTCTCATTATTCGAGTATAACTCAATATTTTGTTATAAATAGGAGGTTTTCCATTCATTATTCAATTTTGATTATTTTCATTGTTGCACTCGTTGTTGTAACTCTCACTATTTTCATTATCGCACACAATACTTTTGTTCGGTTTATGCATTATAGAGGAGAGAGACTCTACAGAAGCTGAAGACATTTGAGGATAGCTAAGAACCCATCCCATAGAGGGGGACTGATAACATTTATCTGTTCTCTTCACAAGTGTTATTATAAAATTATTCTTTACATATCTGGTTTCCATTGGATAATTGGGGTTATTACTCTTTCTTTCACTGTTTAGCTATGATCGTAGCATAGAACAGAATTTTGGCAGGTTTTGTTTCTCTCAATAGTTGTAGATCTACAATGTTTAGCAGTCATTTTTATTGTTGAGATTGTTTGTCATCCACAATCTTAAGTGGGTTCTTTTCGTACATCATTGAGAAGAAAACACTACAACATGGATGTTGGTGATTTCCATGGAAGTGAATATGATGGCTAGATTCTCCTTCGAGGTGTTCATCAATACTATGTGCTTCCTGATGATACCCTATCATGCTCTTGGTGACTAGTTGAAGAGATTTTGAAATTTCTTCTAGTTTTTCCTTGAATGAATCCAACCTTGATTCAAGGCGCTCAATCTTCTCATTGGCCATGACTTGAGCTCTAATTTCTACCATACACAGATCTCGGTCACTTGAATTCACTTTGAAAAAATTTCGGATCGCTCGAAAAATGAGGCTGACCAATGAATGGTACCACTGTGATCAGCTCGTCATCTTGAATCATATGGGCTAAGTCTCTTGTAAGCATCCCAAGGATTAATAATGAAGTTGCCAAATTCCAGAAAACTTGATCCTACCCAATGTCCTGTGAAAATCGGGCCCAGGCTATAGCAATAACAAGATTCACTACACAAAGCGTCAAATTTGCCTGTGAAACCCTAACTGTTAAATGTGAGTTGTACTACAGCAACAGAAACCCAACTAGTGAATATGATTGGTGCGGCAATGACAGAACCCCAATTGCTAGATCTAAATTTTATTGTAGCGATAGAACCCCAACTGGTGGATCTGATTGGTGTGGCGGCGACAGAACCCCAACTATTAGATCTGAATTTTACTCTAGCGATAAAACCCTAATTGGTGGATCTGATCTGGAAGATAAGATAATGGGTGATCTTCAGAGAGCCGAGGGAATGATGGTCACAAAGGAGTGCCAGGTGCTACAAGGTACAATATACATAAGGGTCCAACAATAGTACTCGGCCCAATATTTCGGGGCACCAACTAAGGAGGATCAATCGTACCCTTAGCCATAATACCCAACTACCCTATTGTACACGTGAGTAATCTCCCCAAGTGTTGTTCTCAGTGTACTATAGCAGCAAGATGACCGATGGCTTATCTAAGGCAAGGTTTCAAGTGAGCCTAGGGTGCTTCCGATATACCCAGAGGGTATGTGGAAGTGCAGTCCATGCGTGGTTCTGTCTAATGCGCTACTACTAGAAGGGGTTCCCACAGGGATTACAAGGGAGTCCAACAAGTGTGACCACCTCTTGTATTTCCTGCGTACATGCAGGTTTATGCGCTTAATGATAGATCCTATGTTTTAAAGACGGCGGAACACGTCTCCAGCCTAAAAATAAAATCTGCAAAAATGGAGGTACCCTGGCCCTGGAAAGTGCTCTGATACCACTTGAAATCCTCTTAACCTACAAGAAATTCCAAAATACAAATAGGCAAAGAAATACAACCCATAACACATAATAAAATGAAAAAAACAACAAGTATTTTATTATTCATAGATAAAAGAAATGTTCACTTGCCTCTTGAGGGGGCAACCTCGAGTAGAGCAGAGCTCGATTACAAAATAAGACTCGATGATCTTTCCCTTCTAACTACAACCATTTATAGCTAAATGACCTTCAACAACCTAACGACTAGTGGTCCTTTGCATAACATGGGTTAACCACTTTATTGATTAATTATGGCCCATTTGCAACTAATTGTGGTCCCTTTCTTAAATGCGGATCAACCACTTACAATTATTAACACAGGATTTATTGACTCTTTAACTAACAATGACTATGACTTCACTCTATAGGGTTTATTACATAAATAAATGGGTTAGGGTTGGACCCTAACACTCTCTAATGATGATTGATAACGATATTCTACGTAAGTAGCCTGGTGGCAGAGATTCTAGGTAGTATCCTTATGGATAGAGGGTGGTAGCTTCAGCTCCCCTCCAGTAACAAATTCTTCTTCTTCTAGATTCGAGAATGTTCAGCGTACGAGCAAGAATAATCATGCGATAAGCACGAACAAGCAAGGGATATGTCAAGGTGTACAATTATGATTTTTGATGATGAGATACTTGAGGTGGTCATGGCATGATGACTACATGACATAGATGATCAGTTATGATACGTGAAGATACCATAATGGCATAATGATCGATGGACAGATATTGGCAGGTGGAATTCTCCCTAGTTGAGAGGGAGTGTTAATTTTTGCAACTACGGTCAAATTCCACATTGGACAACTCAAATGATTGAGATGATGATTGCATTAGATTCCTCTTTTTGAGAGGACCAAAATTGACCTAAAGATCACCTTATTTGGACAAGAAAAAGTTGGTTCTTGAATTTATATACTCACTCATGTATATTGGGTTAGGTCGACCCTAAGAACATGTTAAATTGGATAGGTCAGACTCAAACCCAAGTGGACCCTCATGAAATCCTATAAATAGAAGATACCACAAGCTCATTTGGACACATTGATCAAGCCATCTTCTCTTCTATGATTGTGTTGGTTCGCACATGACTATTAGAGGAAAGTTCATGCAAGGGTTCGAAATCTCAAGGATGAAGCTCACACTGATCTAGGGTTTTTGTTTCCTAGATGTTGGCACAGAACTAGGCATTTTAGTCCCTAGACACTGGAAAACAGTGGTCAAGACAACGTCCAAAGAGCCCTAGACGTTAGCACATAAGCCTATGGGGGCATCTAGCGTTTCAGAGACAGATCAGACTGTATTAGTCCCTGGACACTTGCACAAAGTGGTCCTGAAAGTGTCTGAGCTACCATAGACACTTTCACAGATGCCTTATGAGAGAATATAAGGTTTGAGGTAGATCTGTGTATGTTTGACCCCATACGTCCTCGTCCAGTTCACCTGGGAGTGTCTAGATTTTTTTCAAACGCAGTCTTCCAATTCTGTAGAGATTGTCCAGGACTGCTATAAACACTCACACAACTCCTCCTCCCTATGTCCAGGACTCAAAGATGAGATTTCAGTATTCCAAAGATTTTGCTCAGTAACATCACTATTCAACAGTATCTAGTAGTTGACTACAGTCAGTGACAACATTTTACAACCATCAGAATGAGGGTTTTGATTCTAAGCATGATTAGATCTGTTTCGTGGATATCATAGTTGTTTTGTTGCATAGATAAATTTATGGATCATTGTACTATCTTATGCTGAATATTTTGATGATGATCTAAGAAGAATAATATTTGCAATGGTTTTCCCCATAGTGGGTTTTTCCCTGGTCTCAAACCAATTATGGTTTCTCTATGTGTGTGCATACATTTTTTCTATTGTTCCTTTATGTTCTGATGCATTAATGATGATGATGTTGTTCTTTCTATATAATTGCATATGCTGATGAATAATGGTGTAGATCTGAATAATGTAATGATAATATGGGGTGAAATTAATGTATTAATTAAGAAATGCAATTATCAAATAAAAGAACAATGTAGCCCTATGAAAATAACACATCTACCCCATTTTCTTTCTCTTCTAACTCCTGAAGGCTCTCCTTGTCTCTTTGGCTAGCCCTCATATTAGGTTTCCCTTGCCTCTGTAAACACTATAAATATGAGAGACTTTGCAAAATAGTTGTATTTATCTCAGCTTGCCTCTCTTGAGCTCTTAAAAACCTTTCATTTTCTACTTTTAAACTTCTGACTTCAGCCCTTATGCTTTTGAACGTATCCAACCAATCAGGGGAGTCTTCCCCTCCCCCTTGGCCAATTGATCTCTCTTTTTCATTTGATATGGACTCTTCATAACCATGGTGTGACTAATCAGAGATACACTACACCATTTGTATCCTCATTTATGTATCTTTAACTATATTTGTTGCTTGTGATGTGTTGTCATTCACACACACAGTTAGATACTTCATGAGATAAATAATTAAACACAACCATGACCATGAACCTTGAATTCATGGAATTTTCATGGAGGTCTTTGTTGTGATAAAACAACCATGTTAGTATGCCCATGATATTTAATATTTTCATATGCATTAATCATATATCAAGAAATACCAACTGTTGGTACTGGGATGCATATCTAAATCACATTATGACTGTATCAATCATTTATAGACAGACTTTTAACACCTAAACAATTGTTTAGTTAATATTCTCAAAATTAATGTGAAATTATCTTGTGGGTATAATTTTCCTCCCTTGCTCATGATATAGCCCATCCAATCTAGGTCTTGAACCTAGATGCTTTGATACCACCTATAAACACCCAACTTACCTAAGTGGAATATCTACTACTAATCCAATTTCTCTTGCACTATTGGAAAAATCAAAGAAATTTTTTTCTCCTTTTTTTTTTTCATTTAACAATTATTCTTATCAAGGATTGGAATTTATTTAATTAAAGTTTACAACTCCTCCTTTTATACCTAAGCACAACGACTGATATCTTAATCACTTAATTTTATTTATTTATGAATAGCTCTACCATAACATGTAATATAGCCTAATCACACATACACACACGTACACACACATATAGGTATGTATGTATGTATGCATCTATTAGTTAAGTGATACTTTGCATCTCTGAGTTTTGGCCAGACTCAAGGTTCCTTGGAACACACATATAGGTATGTATATATGTGTGTATCTATTAGTTAAGGGATACTTTTCATCTCTAAGTTTTGGTAAAACCCAAAGTTCCTTATGAAATTAACCATTATATCATATATACACCTATGTGTGTGTGTGTGTGTGTGAATCATATTTATAGACCCCACACCAAAGTCTCGACAAGCCAACATGGAAAAGAGTAGACCACTCAATCCACTCTCTTTGCACCACTTTTCACCCTCTTACGTGGCACCCATGATTACACACTATTACCAGTTGTGATATTATGTTGACCTATCATACGCCACACAACCCTTATGTGACAACCACCCTGCCATACTATTCGACGATCACAGTTGATCAAGGAGATCAACTGTTTGCATAGGGGGTAGCTTCCTCGCTGAAGTCATGGGGGGGGGGGTTCCACCAAGATCCTAATCGTCCATTCATAAAGTTAGATCAACGGTGTGCGCAAGGGGTAGACTGCTTGCTAACATCATAACAGAGGGGTCATGCATACCATTGATCTCTTGCAGTGGATAGTCGCCATTTGATTGAAGTGGTGGCTCTCACTCAATCAACCATCGATACTTAATGTCTCTAGTCACACCACATATCCACCCAAAAGGCCTTGGTCCCTAATGCTTTGCTTCTCATTCAACCTTTTACCCACAGGGATACATCACTTTTTTCATTGGTTTGATCAACCAATCACGTCGTCTCACAACATCATCCTCTACATGTCATTGAGTCCTCCGCGTTGTCCCGACCCTGTCTTCCCGACACTCCCTTCACATGACCATACTTTAAAATTTCAAGGTTGAGACCTCTAGGACACATCACCCTAGATGCACCCCTTACGATTCATTTTACTTGGGCCCCATCTCTTCGGCATCTTCTACAATACTGTCCCACCACGTCATCTCAATCCTTATCATATTGGTGATTCTCCTTCCACGCTTCCCTTTATCCTCGAGGAATGAGACTTCCAGGACACATCATCCTGATCCTTTCCATATCGACGTTTCTCTAGACACATTTGATGCAGATGCACTCGTTGACCCCACCACATCGTCCTGGTCCCTATATTCCCTTCTAGCATGCGCCTCTTTGGGGCTTTTTGGGATGATATGCAGGACACATCACCCCATCTCCCTTCCATACACAATGCTTTGCATGATTTCATGATGAGGTTTAAATGAAATGCTTGCAACCATACCAGTGCACTCTGTTCTCAGCTTTGGGAAATATTTCCAATGCAGGAATTTCGAAGACAACATGTAGGTATGGTGCCTCTATCACGGTTTATGGAGATTATACCAAGACTGATAGTGCACATTGTTCCCACAACACTGTAAGACATGTGTAAATATGTATATATCTATGCTTAGGAATGGATCGATATAATTGTAGAAGGATTGGTTTCATCATAACACTCAGTTATATATGCATGCACACTTCTATAATTTATGTACTTGTATTACTCCTGTACACAACCAATAGTATACAAATTGCCTATATTTTATATTCATTTCAATGAGGTCCATCCACCTCGGAACCTCAGTCATACTAATGAATTTAATTGGTATTGGGAGGCTTATATAGGTTTCTTCCACAAACCTATTGTATTAAGAGTTTTCCTTATTTTAGCTCAACAATTAAGTTAAGTGTTTAATCAATCAACCAATGTTATGATTCCTTCACCATTGCCACCCACACTCACTGCATGGTGGTATACATTCATTGCCTATAACACTAATATAAATGTATGTATCCCTACACGCAGTGCATTAGAGAAAAATCACAGTCACAAGGACTAGTTAACAAAATCTCATTTTTTTCAATTTACAATTGTAAACCATGCATTATTCACACAATCAATGCAAATTTCGCTTAACAATCTGAACATATACACATACATTCAATAATATAGGTTAAATGTACAAAGACTTATCTTGGATTGAAAACTGGAGTATGGGAAACTGAGTATGGGACAAGGAATCTCCACCCAACCATAAACAATTGCAGCTAGCCATGTCTTGCAGTTGTCACCCCAAGCCAAATTCTAAAGACTGAGGAGCTTTTCTCAAATGATTTAAACACCAACTGGAAGTTGGAACAAGAACTTCAAAGGTTCATCCACCTTCATCCACCAACTATTGAAGTAGACTATAGAATCTTAGGGAATCTAGAGGCCCACTACCTCCACCCTTCAGCTGTTACGTAGCCAATAGTTTTAGGGAATCCAAAGACTACCTCTCCACCCAATAATGTCAAGGAGTCTAGAGAAAAAATTCTCCACCCTTCAAACAATAGCACAATGGTTCCACCAACCTTGGGGATTCCATAATCCACCATAAAACCACACAACAAGAAAGGATTTAGAGATCCTCCTTTCAAGAATCCAAGGAAAAACCCTCCACTCCAGCCATCAAGGGACTCTAGAGAAGGACCATATCCACCCTCTAGATAAACATGGAATCAAGAGGCCATTGTTCCTAACCTAGGAACAATCTTCTTCCTTCCAACCTTGCCAACCAAAAATTATCTCATAGTTATTCCACCTTTTTCTGCAAGACTCCTTCGTTGTACATCCTCTTGGGATTTCTCTTCTCTTGTCTCCCATTTCTCTCCTACTTTTCTACTTAATAAGCATTCTCGAATGCCCTCTCCCCCTATTCTCTCACGGTTCTCCCCTGTGCAATGATTTAATTTTAACCCTTTTTCCTAGCTGCCAACACGACCCATTTCCCATTAATTTCTTTGTCCTTCCCGCCTTGTAATTGTTTCCAAAGAAGCATGGGTCTACATGCTTCTCTTCAAGCTTCATTAATCCTGAAAATACTAGGCCATCAAATTTTCACCAACCAACCTTTAATGGTTTTCATTACCAGTTCATATTTTCCTACAACAAGGAAACTTAAACATCCCAAGCAAGCAACCTCCCTAGTCTCTGGAATCTGTGTCCCATTACTCATCCCATTTTTTGTAAAAACATTTACATTGCATTTCATGAGAGAAAACATGGTTGGATTTTTCACAAAGTGTTACAAAAATATTTCTCTAGAATATAGTCCTTCAACACTCTATGACAATACCTATTTTGTATGTATATTGATGTATAGCACAACTATACCAAAAAAAGCAAGATAGGTAGATCTAACTCATGAATCATATACTTAGCAATCTATGCTATGGACATGTTCTTTCTCTCTACAAAATCGTTTTGTTGTGATTAGTAAGGTACTATAAACTTCTACTTAATCATTGCTTCTTTGTGAAAGGAGTCAAAACCATTGCAGGCATACCACCCCACCACCCCCCCCCGCATTATTTGATCTCAATGCTTTGATCTTCCTACCTATCTAGTTCTCAAGAAGAGATTTGAACACTTGAAGTTTGTTAAAGACCTCATCGTTGGTCTTTCTAAAATACATCCAAGTCCTTATGGAAGGATCATTGATGAAAGCAACATAATAATGACTACATGTCAATAAAGTTGATAAATTCTATCCACAAACATCTAAAATAATTACATCAAGAATCTACCTTGATTTATGCTCACTACTTTGGAAACCAACCTTAGTGTGCTTTCCAAATGCATATCCCTTCCACGCTCCTCTTTTTTCCACCTTAAAATTTGGAAATCCAATCACTAATTCATAATTGAAGGACTTATATTCCGCTTGCATGAACAACACATGTCCCTTGCAAAAAATGAAAACCAATCTCTATATTTTGTATATAATGAATCTCAAGGATTATGTTCTTTCTTTAACCTCTACTTAATATTGATATTTTGGCTCCTTCCTCGATGTAATCTACCCACAAGAACCTAGATGACAATGTAATGGAAAATGATTTTTGGTTGTTCAATTTTCCAATCAAGACTAGGTCTCAAACTCTATATAATGTTGACTTATCTCCCTTTAGAATTGATTTCAAGGCCTCTATTCCACATTTGAATTCTAGTTGCAAACTCATTGTAACATTACTCTTAGTTGTTTGTTAAGATATTTTTCGGTGCAACTTTTATTGTAACAAATTTTCTCACTTGTCTTTGTAATATTCCAATCATCAAACACACGGTTCCTCAATAAAAATTTCAATTGACTACCAATTAAACCACATTTGCTACCTATATACATCATTTATTATTCGTATGTGCTTATCTAAAACATATTCATTAGAGATATCCTTATCAATATAAGAATCTAGTAGTGTCCAACTATATTCCTATAGGTAATGCTAAGTCACTTGGTTAATGATCTATTCAAATGAAATATGTTTTACAACTCTTTGTTAAATGGAACCAACTCAACATAACAATGACATTTCAATTCAAATTCAATTTGTAATTTAAAATCTATTTGTTGAGCATGCAAAATAATAACTTCTACTTTTGTTTGGATATCATCCTTTATTACTGACTTCGGTAAAATTTGTGTAATAGTTTACATTACTAGGATGGAACTAATTAATCCCAAATATAAATAGCTTATACTTTAAGTAAATATGAAAAATAAGGCAATATTTCCATACACGAAATACTCATGTATCTAATGTTTTTCCCCCAATGAGTGGAATGGTGTACTCAATGCATTTACGCACAATGCTTTCACGAGAGGGAGGATACATAAATGCATATAGGTCTTCACACTAAGACAAGTGCCAAGTAGTAAGTATTCAAGAAAGTATTTATTAATTCATTAATCCATTTTATGGCCACCTTCATCCAACCAATTGAGATGCAATAAAGGGGAGATACCATACCATCTTTCCGAGAAAATGGACACCCTTCATGAATGATATAACTTATGTATTGCTCTAAGAAATAATGAACCTCACCCACCAACAACATATGGATTGTATGGTCTACATAGGACTCCCTCACAGCATTTCATACCTGGTTGGTTATGAAATTCTCTTCTTAGAGGGTGTATGGCCTCAGTGCTCAAGAGTTGTTGGCCGGTTTGGCTAGCAATAGTTTAATGTCACTAATTTTGCTCAACCTTTATATGTAGAATTAAAAATTAGGCTAATTAATTGTTGTATTTAGTTTCTTTGGCTCTTGATTATAAAATTCAACAAGAACTTACATATAATTAAATTTAACTAAATTATTGATAACATTTTAAAAATAGAAAAAAGTGTCCATGGCATCTTGGATAGATGGTGATCGGGTGCTCTGTTAAGACACTCCATGTGAAATCACTAGTTCAATTCCCTGCCCTGATAGGGGTGATATATTGGACATGATGATGTAGTCCTGCCAAGCTTTAAAAAAAACATAGAGAAAAACTAATAACTCAAAGCCAAGATTTAACATAGCCACAAATGAATTTCATTAAACAAAACATTGAATTTCACTGAGGGAAATTTGAAGGAAAAATCTTCAACATTAAATGATTTCCCATATTCATTTCGACAATCTTGTTTTTTTTTTCAAACAAAAAAAAACTTTCATTCTTCATTAATCTAATGGAAATTACATATGGCTTTATAGATGACAAACACCAAAGAGAAGTAGGAAAATCATTGAATCAGACCAACACCAGATCAAAGAACTAGAGAGGAAATCACTAAGAACCAACATTGGTAGCACCAGAAAAAGACAAAAAAGGCCAAGATAGAGGAGAAAAGACAGAATAGCCTAAGAAACAAAGGCATCCCCAAAAGAAACAAAACAGAGGATGAGAAAGCAAAGGATTCAGCTTCCTATACAATGCCATCAACCGGGAGCTCAAAAAACATAAAACCAGGACAGAGAGTGATCCCTCTCTTAGTTAGAACTTCAACGACCAATTTTTTCTCTCTGTACACATGCATGAAGGAGATATTACAGGAGGAACGAAGAGCCTTGATGTTAACCATCCAATGGTGAAGCGGATGAACCTTCGAGGATTTCCGCCTCTGTAGCCAATCTATGACAACCTTAGAGTCTCCAGTAACCCTAAAGGAATCAATGGCAAGCCACACAACATTCTGGAGAATTCCCCACAACGCACTATCTCAGTCTGACTATTAGTTCCTCTACCACCATTCCAGAAGAAATGATATTCCCTACTAGGGTAGACACCGATAAGATCCCCGCATCCACATGAAACATCAGCAGAGGCCCCATCAAATAAGTTCAAAGGAAAATGATAGACCAAATCCTTGAATAGAACAAAGTGTCGTGGAGATGAGGGGAACCACAAACTAATTTCTGAAAAATGGCTGACAATTTTAATGTTGGTAGATTGGCAATCATAGAAAACATTCTAAAAAATAGAGGCATTTTTGGAACGCCGGATACCCCAAAAAACATATAAGGGTAGAGCACGGAATGGCCTCTGTTCCAATTTCGAATATAATAGGCAATCCAAGATGGAAGACCAAATCCTATCAACCTTTATTTTCAACAAAGCTACCACTTGATCCTAGATAGACTTGGCATGTGGGAATCTTAGAAAGAGATGTGTGATATCCTCAAAAGCAGAGCAACAAAAATAGCATTGGCTCAGCCTGTTAGTCCATTTTCATCAAGTTTTCCCAAGTCATAATTCCATTAAAAAGAGCCAACCAAGAAAATCACTTGATCTTCAATGGAGATTCCCATCTCCACATAGCCACAGTCCACTCGTCATTAGGGCAGGAACAAGGGTAACAAGAGATGTATGTATACATTTCACTAGCAGTAAGATTGCCATCAATGACACATCCACCCCAGAAAGAGAATCATACCTTTCAACCAGCACGATCCCTGCCTTGATGAGTTTCATCCTATAGGACTCCCATTCGACTTCGAAGGCCACGTTGAGACCCAAATCCCAAGAATGAGGCGAAGCAAAGGAGGGAAGTTGATTAGGGAACTAATGCTTAAGATCACCAAGATGGTGAATACCCATACGGTGAAGGGAGAGGATGATTTGTGGGGATAGAGTAGGATCACCAGAGATGTATTTAATAGCATCTAGTCCAATAAGGATCTTGTCACCATTACCTCAAACCACCTGAGGTTTCCACAAAACCAAGATCTAGTAGCCATCAAGCTGCTCCAAATATATGATTTCCTTTGCTTGAATAGGGCTTCCGCAACAACCAACGTTTCATATCCCTCATACCCCACCCACCAACATATAAAGGGTGAGTGATTGAATCTAGTTTGACTAGGTGATTTTTTCTAGAAGTTCTTGTTCTGAACGACAGAACTTGGAAATAATAGCATTAATTATATTGATTATTGTCGAAGGCACAAGAAAAAGGTGCATCTAAAACATGGAGATGCCTTGAAGGACTAATTTTATCATGATCACCCTTCCTCCAAGGGTCAACCACCTATGATCCCATTTAGATAACTTCTTCTGGATTTTAATAACCAACCACTCCCAATCCAAACTCCTATAGTTGTCAGGCTTGAGAAAACAACCCAAATATTTGAAACCAAAGGAAAGAGAAATAGTTTTAATCCCAAATAGGGTTTCAATTTGTTGGCTAACCACTACATCCTCCCCATCAACGATAAGCTCAGTCATATCTTTATTAAAAACAAGTCCAGAGGCCCTTCCGAATTGAGTTAAAATTTGATGTAAAGTTTTCCATTCAGAAAGCTTAGCAGCTCCAAAACCAAGGACATCATCCACAAAAAGTAAGTGAGTAGTTGAGATAGTGGAAGAGGCCCTACATCTAGAGATATTACCCCTCAATTTAGCTACACTTACACTTTTTCTAAATGATTCCATTACCAAGATAAACAATGACAAGGAGAGAGCACACCTTTTTCTCAAACCCCTATATATTTTAAGTAAATATGTAGGGAACCCGTTGATTAAAACTGCCATTGATGCCGATGTCACACACACCATTATCCATCTCACATGTCGAAAGGGAAACCCAATTTTATGAAGAATTATTTGCAGGAAATCCTAATCTATTTGATCGTATGTCCACAGAAGATCTATTTTCATGAGGCGTGTTTTTTGCTTGTTTGATTTGATCGAGTGTATGCACTCTTGGGAAATTGCAACAGTATCTTTCATCTTTCTATTAGGAAGAAAACCAAATGGCTTCGTACATATATATGGAGAAAGGACCTTTTTTAAGAAGTCAATTTGTATATAGAGTTGCATAGAGAAATAGGTCTAAAGTCTAAAAAGAAGTAAGAGTTTGATTTCTTTGGAATTAAAGCAAGGAAGGTAGTGTTTATAGCACTTGATATATATCTAGAAGTACGAGATTCTTCTACCACTTGCGGCAGCTCAAGCCCCATGATATAAAAAAAAGAGATATATAATTTAACAGGCCAACCATCAGGCCCCAGGCTATGATCCTTAGTTGTTTCTTTCATTGTTTGGATGAGCTCCTCTTCTGAAATAGGGGAGTCCATAAGTCTGATTTCCTCGTCATTGACACATCATGGATATAAGTTTTCCATTTCGACTTTTTCTAGGATATGTTCCTACTCTTGTTCTTTGAATTGCATTTTGAAGTAGTTATGAGCCTCTTGTTGAATGTCCTTAAGGGATGAGAGGTTTCTTCCTTCAACATCCCTGATTTCCCATATTTTTTTTGCAACCTTATGTTTAAATGTTGTTATGTGGAAGAATCTCATGTTTTGGTCCCCCCCTTTGATCTAGTCTACCCTGCTCTTAAGGCACCATTCATCCTCTTGGGATTTGAGGATCATGTTCTTCTTTTCCACAAGCTCCAGAACTGATTTTTTCTGATGTTCAAAAAAGAAATCAGGAAATTTTGGATCCATAAAAGAAGCCAGATCATGTTCAATTTTCAATAGTTCATTTAAATGGGCCACCTTGTGTTTTATAGTCTAGACCCGAGATTTACCTTTCAGTCTCTTTAGTTTACAATTGAAAGACTCCATTTTCGATATGTATTCAGGACATGTAGGAAGATTCCAGGACTTAGAAACTAAGTCCTTGAAATATTTTTCTTCAATCCATTTTTTATTAAATTTAAAATGCATGGAGTTTCGATTCTCAGCACCCCTCCATTGTATTGAAATAGCATGGTGATCAAAGATTTCAAATTAGAAGGATGAGGCTTCCATATCTTCCATATGCATGGTCAAGGACAAGTGGGCTAAGAATCGATCAATCCTTTTGGTGATCCTTTCAGCACCGGACCTTCCATTCCTCCATGAAGGACAAAGCAGATGAGGAGCAATGTCCTTAAGAAATTTTTGGTTGAATAATTCCTTGAAGTACCCATCAAGGGGATCCAACCTTGCTTTTTGTCCCCAACATTCAATGGCATCCATAATGAGTTTTAGGTCCCTGGCAATAATCAAATGTTTGAGGTCTAGGAGGCCACTTCTGTTGATTTTTTCCCAGAATGATTTTTGTTAGAGTACGGTTCGTATATGTTAAGGATTTTGATCCTATGACTCATCCCTAGAAAATATCCAATTAAAATTATGCCAGCCTCTAATTTATATGCTTTGAAGGAGCATTTTTTTGGATTCCAAAAAGCTGTCGATCCTCCAGAATTTCCTGCAGCGTTAGTGGCACAAGAAATCCATTAAGGACACATTTCAACAAAAATTCATATGCCCTGTCCTTTAAAATCATAGTCTCCTGCAGAAGGATAAGATCCAGAGTCTTTAATTGTATACAACATAGAAGGGATCTAGATGTTTGGGGAGATCCCAATCCCCTGATGTTCAAGGACATTATTTTCATCATAAAGAGGATGAGCCAGGGAACTCTGCTCTAAGGTCCCGACTATCTTTGTTACCCCCAATAGAGTTTCCCTCTGAGATAGGCCCTGGATCAAAGAGAGGATATAAAGTCTCCTCAAAGTCTCAGAGAAGCAATCATTCAACTCAACCCCTACATCTCCACATAGTGAGACCATTTTGCACAGTCTCCTTTTTCCTTCAATTGGGAGGATTTTTAATCCCCTGTGCTTGGGGTTTCTTTTTACTTTTTTCTTGAAAAAATTTCCTCTTAATTGACCGAGGTTCTAGGCTCATTGTAGAGGCTCCAACAATACATTCAATATCAATGTCCATAAAGAGAGGAGATGTATCTGTTGTTAGATCATATCTTAATCGAATTGGGGAAAGTAGAGATCCTTTCCCAAGTGAACTATCAACCCAATCATGCTGGGGGCGATAACTTAGGGGATTTCCCTTCTTGAAGTTGATTTTGTCCCTTCCCTGTAGAAACCAACATCCAATTTTTCTGCTGGGATGACTTTGTGAGCAAGGACTATTGGATGGGCGATGTGTGGGGAGATACAACTTGAGGGAACGGTGAGTCAAAGTACCCATAAGACCCCACCAGATTACTGTATCTACGAGGAAATCTATTATCTCTAAGAGACTACCAGTTTGACACATTACTCCTTTCCTTCATTCGAAGAGGACGAGGGGCCACTAGATGCCTAGCCCTTTTGCATCTAATACATCTAAAAGGAATACCCCAAAAATCGATCTGTGGTCTAATTGAAAAAGTGCCCCAGAAAATATTTATAGCTTGGGGAAGGCCATCTGAAAGATCAAACTCCACCAATAACCAGGCTACCATTTTGTCAAGAAATCTGATACAACCCTCATCAACATAATAGACTTTACTCATCTTACTTGCAATCACCAAGATAGTCTTCTTTGACTAGAGTTCCAACGAAAGGGCAATTAATTTTTCCCAAACAATTTTTCTTTTTGGGTGTTCCAAAACAGGATCAAAGCCAATATTCCATTTCTTCAAGCTTAAGAAGCCATGACCCTTAACCCATGGCAGTTCCAGAATGTTGTTTACGTCTTCCTCCAACAAGAAATGGAAACCAAACCAACCTTTTACAAGGGCGCTGACTTTTGGCCTATAACCTAAGAGAGAAAACCAATTTCTCTGTGTCCATTATTTCAACTGTGTATTGTTGTATGAGGAAAATTCCCATTGCCCCACCAGGACTCGCTTTTATAGCCTAACAACATTTTCCCAGAAATCATCAACCCCTAGTATTAATTTTTGGATATCATCTTAGGCTTTAATTGGCTTTCGGTTCTTATGTTTTCCCTTACGAGACTGAATAACTTCCTCCTGTTCAACTACCTGTTGTTTTGAAACTCTGTTCCTGCCCGCCAATTTTTTTTTCCGCTGTGATTGTGATGTCAATAAGTTCCTCGGTGTTTGGGATTTGGTTGAATAAGCTTTGTTGGGAGTCCATGTGGACAGGTGATTTGGAATCTCCATTGGCTTGTATTCAAATAGTAAAGAAACCACCACTCGGTGGGAAATATTTTTCGCTTCTCCTTTGTATCCTTACCCCTCGACCAACAAAAATACTTTTCCTTCTTGGTCTACACTCATACCACCTTCTACCATAAAAAACATTTGATGAAAACAACACCTATTTGGTTTTAGGTGGCAATCATCAATAGGATAAGGTCTTGAAGGTGAGGGATTACTTCAAGATTGGGATGGTACAAAGAAAAGGTAATGTCATTGACCTCCTTGCACTCATATTCAATACATCTTTAGAAACATAATCTTATTTGGGAAGATTGTAGGTAACCACTATAATGAGGACAACTTTTTGTTGAAATCAACCTATTGTTATCTTCATTTTGATACTTTAGAAACATAATCCTATTTGGGAAGATTGTAGGTAACCACTATAATGAGGACAAATTTTTGTTGAAATCAACCTACAGTTATCTTCATTTTGATACTAACATCCTATGCTAGAATAACTCCTTGGATAGATTCACTCCTTATGCTAGAGATGTAATAGAATATTCTTCCTTTATACTCTCAACCCTCCACATTCCCATCTTGGTTGTGTGGCTTCTAATGTGTAGCTCTAGATGAAGCTTCTAACACTTTTCTTCCCAACATCCACTCAAATTTTAGTGGTGCTAAAAAATCTTGGTGTTGCTATATGGACTACTTGACATTCTCTTTCTCTCCATATTCTTCTAGGTCTATTGAGGTATTATGGAAGTATTCCTAGCATTATTCCTTTGAAAAAAAATGGGTTATATGAATTACTTCTTCCAAGAAGATAACTCAAGATGGAATTTATTCCCCAAAAATGAACATGCCTGTGGGTACCAACAATTGATAGTGCTATGGAATCTCTTTTTGCAACAATGAAAAAAGAGGTATGTCTCATCCTTCTTCTTACTTTGATCTACTTGCCACTTCTTCTAAGTTCTTGCATACACTAAGTCTTTGCACTTCTCTTAAAAATTCCCTTCTTTAATCTACCACGAGAAAGATGGGGTGGTAGTGTGCAACCACCTTCATGTAACACTACCCTTTCTACTAATGAGAAGACCAATTTTTCCATGTCTTTTTCCCTACACAAGTTTGATCTTGGTGTTCGTGGCATTTTCCTCTCTACCATGGAAATTGAGGCCTTCGTGATTAAAAACCAGTTTAGCTACGATTGGGCTTAATATTCCCTATTTTTCCTTACTATCCTTTATCCATCATAATTGATAATATCAAACCAATGTCTATTGCATTTTTTTTCAAAATCACTAACATGTTCTTGGGAAAGGCTTTAAAATTAGAACTTATCATGCAATAGAAACAGATAAAAATAAAATAAAAATAAAAATTGTGTATCTTGAATAGCTTCCTGGGACTTGGATAATGTTTCCTCCTTTAACAAATATTGATATAGTTGAACCATCATTTGACTGAGGCTCTCCTCTTTCCAGTTATCCAACCGAATAATATTCTCCCCCTAATGCACAAGCTAAACAATGTGCTTTTCCCAATCATATGTAACACTTGCGAAGGAGACTCGACATTTGACAATATGATTCTTTAGCAATGGAAATACTTTTGTAAAGGCCTAAACGTCTCTTTTGAGATGGGTCATCCTCTGATAAAACCACCAAACCTATTACTTGAATTTTTGGTTCTCTTCCTCAAGTTGCATATTAGTGGCCAACAAGTCTTACTCTACATTATCTTCAAGTTTCTATCAACTACATCAAGGTCAAGAATTTAACTACTTTTACCATATGACCCATAAATGAGGGACCATATCCGACTCTCTTCACCAACACAGAACATCTATTGAAAATGAAAATTGGCATCTATTCCTAGTAGAGAATAAACTTCAAGGCATATGCTCTTTATGTAAGCTATAATCAATATTGCTTATATAGCTCCTTCCTTTGTGTAACCTACACACAAGAAACCCAATGGAAATGCAATGGAAAACAAATCTTTGTTGTACAATATACCAATCAATGTTAGATCTCTAAATCTATATGATGTGGAGCTATCTTTCTTCAAAATTTATTTTAAGACCTTTTTTCCATATTGCAATTATATATGTAAACTTCTATTCAACATTGATCAAGATTGATTTTAAAGATATTGTTCTCAATGAAAATTTGAGTTTAATGACCTCTACTCACTCTACTTTATATGTGAAAATCAACAAACACGAGATTGTTCACTCAAATATTCCATCGATTATCAATTAATTTCTTTAAATAAGATAAAGATACCAATCACATGGGGTGCCTATATACTCTATTTCTGGTTCACATGTACTTTCCCATCACAAATTTAATGGATATCTTCTTGTTAATACAGAATCCAATAATCAATATGTCTAATTGTATCCGTGTAAGTAATGCCAAGTCACTTTTTAAACCATTAAAACAAATGTGCTATGTTTTATAGCTCTAGGCTCAATGCAACCAATTCAACAAAATAATGACATTATAATTAAAATGAAATTTGTAAGGTAAACTTTTCTTTGGTAAATTCAACACTTCTACTTTTCTCATCAAATAGGTAAATTACTGACTTAAATTACTGACTTACTGACTTTGGTAAATTCTATTTAATATTTTTGATTCGTACACTTTAACTCATTAATCCTAAATGTAAATAGCTCGGACATCAACTCAAGCATTCAATACCGGGAATACTCATGTATCTAATGTCCTCTCCCCAATAAAGTGGAACGTTATACTCAATGCATTCACCTACAATGATTTCACGATACGGAAGATACATAAATCTATATAAGTATTCATATTAAACCAAACGCCAACAATTGCATTAAATAACAATAAGAAAAGCCAACGAAAAAAAATATGGTCCGGGGAGATACCAAATCATCTTTTCGAAGCATTGGATGCCTCTCATGATATTCATGATTAAGGAAATATATTTTTTCGGCAATGAGATTAAAGTGAAATATCATCATTACAAAAAAATTTCATGTTTTCAATATATTTCTATTATAGTATTATGGAAAAGTTATATAACTAAATTTCTTTTTAAAAATGAACATGTGAATGAAAGAATTATTATACCAAGAATAATTTATTTTTTAAATGCTAAAAGTATAATTATTTTAAAATCTTAAGTTTTAAAATCTTAACTTAAAGACAATTTGACACATTGTAATGAAAAATAAAAAATCAACTATCAAATTTACACGCAATGGATGCGAACTTGACCCATTGCAATGGAAACTTAAAAATCAACTATGAAATTGACAAAAAAATTGAAAATCAACTATCAATTTGTTAGTTAAAGATAGACACTCACCCTACAAATTAAAATAATAATAATAAAA